>JAQIBA010000135.1:292468-436382 GCA_028293925.1 Brueelia nebulosa | reverse complement strand
CTAAGATTTTCTTTAGAAAAGAAAATTGATTTTGACATGAGAAAGTGGCGTTACGTAATTGCCCGACATTAGAGTTAGACGACAGTATTTTTCCTCTTCTCTCGAATTTGCTGACTTCTGCGTGCCTGAATTAGACAGTAATTAAATCGTTGGGTGTTCACCCTTCTGATAAAACAAAACCCTATACAGGGGTGTGAAATGAAAATATTTTCTTGTAATTGCACGACCGACATCTAAGGAGCATAAAATTTTATTCCCCAGAAGATAAAACCAAATTGATATCTCCACTACCCAAAGGTTATTTGTACCCAATAACACCATTATAGAAAAGATGAAACCAAAGGGATGAAGATTAGATGTGAGAGGAAACGGGGGAAAGCAAAAATTGCGGCATCATTAACATTAATGCTGACGAATAAATAAATAATGCCTTTTTTTTCAATGAGAAATGATTATAAAATTCTCGGAACGGTGATAGAATGTTCTCTAAGGGAGGGGAAATGAGGGGAGGGAAAAGATTTTATTCGCAAAGTTAATGGCGAACGGGTTTTATATGGGTTTGTAAAAACATAAATGATTCCGAGCGGCGCTTCTGAGTTCTCTCTTGCATTGAAAATATACCAATGGCAGCCATTTTTTCTTTGAATATTCTTCTTCGCAAATAAGGTTTCTGCCTTCGCTCGAAAAAGGGATCGCTAAGTATGAAATTTAATTATTGTGTGCACCACTTAAAGAACCCTGAAGATCAGCGCATTCATTGTAATATTCATTGTAGTGTTTTGTAAAAGAAGAATAACATTTTCTCGGCCAATGGTTTCTCTCTCTGGAAGCCATTTTTGTCTCGCAGTTCTGTGAAAATTTCGTTTTCAGGTTTACGAATTTTCTCTAAAATTGACTTTTCTTTAATAGATTTTCTGCGCCGGAGAGCGAATGAATTGAAAATTTTTTAAACAAACAGATCTGACTTTCTCATAATTTAATACTGAAATTCAATATTTCGAAGAAAGAGTGATCGGTTCTGTGCAGTCAAACTTTTTCATTTTTCCATTCAGTTCATTTTATGGTTCCCTCTCAGAAAAGACGAATTGATATTTTCACACCTCATTTTTTCTTCAATTGAAATAAAACCGTTAACATTTAATATTTCGTTTTTCCATCGTTTATTCCCACGTAATTTATTCATTTAAGAGCACAACGATTTGCATTCTTAAAAGGCTATTGAGCAGAAGAGATCTCGAAAGAAGTTGAAAAAAGCAAATTTTATGCCCGTTCGAATCGATTAAAACGGATTAAATGCAGTCAATTCTTTTATATTAATTGCAAAATTTAATTACCGACCACAGTTTATTTGGTTTATTTGGAAATTCTGTTGTTTCTCACCGATATGGGTTCTTTACTTTTTGGCGAAAAAATTAAAAAAGTGGTTTTTTCCCCGTTAAAGGTTTGATAATGTCTCAGCTCATTCGAAGTGAGTCAAATTAGGTCATTCGGTATTTTCTTTTGATGCCAACAATAAAATGCTTTCGCAGCTTTCTTCGCTTTTGATTTAGAGTGAGCAGAGACATTAATGCGTTTAGCTCATTTTACAGCGGGATGCAGCTGATAAATTTCCGTTTATTGTCTTTTCCTTGGATTTATGCCGGAGATATATAAGAAATTACCTGCGCTTCGCTCGAGAGGAAGACCCTCGACAGTGAGCTTTTACGCCGGTTATTTCGCAATTATTGGCTTCTCAATTACTGAGCCCTTGCACTTCTTTCGCTTGACCATTGTCACACTCGGTGGGAAGAAACTTTTTTTTTGCGGCTGGAAAATTCATTGAGGAAAAACTACTTAGAGAGTATTTTCACCAAGAGCTACAGCACAAACATATGATATCCTTTCGAATTGAAAATTTGTGGTCGTATAAAATTCGGGGATGGGTATCTATTGGTCGGAATGAATTACTTTGGAAAGAGCAGGGATACATATACATAATATTCAGTAATATTTAGTCATATTTTAACAAGAGAGAATCTATAATTACTCCTAAATACAATAAAAGAAAATATTTGTTTAGATTAAATTAGTTATGTCCAGTTGTATTAGTTGATGAAAAGGTTTAATAGAAATTGGGGAAAAGTTTAAACTGATATAGGAATGCATACAGTATAAGATTCGTATATATTCGTACAGTTCCTTGCTGTGGTGGCTGAGAGCAGACATACGACCGCAAAGGGTTAAAATCACGTCGAGCTTTAAAACATAAAATAAGCGCCCAAATCTCTCCACCGATTTTCAAGTAGATTAGTTCATTTGATAGTATATTTGAAAAATATGACAGCGTTCGATTATTACTGTTAAAATTATAAAATGATAAAAAAGCAATTGAGGCGCAAAGAAATAGTCCCGTGTTACCTAATTAAAAAATTTTTTTCTTAAATACTTCAATCGAAAACATTAATTACTGAAAAATATTAATATTATTAAAATAAATAATTATTATTATAAATACATAAATCAAAACCTTCATATTAATAAGTTAAAAAGGCCCTTGAAAGCCCTAAATTTATGAGAAAAAGGCCTTAAGTTGGCTACCCTGGTTGTGAAATTAGACTGTCTTTTTTGTGATCCGGTGACTTTGAAAAATTCCTAAAGTCACATAGAAGGACATAGTCTAGGATTTTATAAATATAGATAATTAATTATACGGAATTATTGTCGCCACGTGGTTGAATGTTTCACTTTATTCTTCCCTCTCTTCCAACAAACCCTCCATTCTTTCACAAGTTTTTCCGCACTTTAGAATATCCCCAAAAGACTCAACAAACCCTTCGTTTCCGTTTCCGGTCCTCTTCATTTTCGGCTTGTGCATCCGAACGCCCAAACAAAGCACTGCCTTCCCTGAAAACAGAGGATTTAAGTTTTTATTTGGACCAAATGACCGCTGAAACTATGGCGAAACGTTAATACATGAGGAGTTTGCGGGAACTCCGACGGCGGTGAATTGGTGTGAATGTTTGGCGGAATGAGTGAACATTTTTACTTTTAATTGTTTTTGTGATGTTTTGAAGGCAGTTTGAAAGGACAGACACGTGGAAACCTCGAGCGATTCAATTGCGGTTTGGTACTTCACTCCGGTTGACGAAACAGTTAACCTTTTTGAGTTTGCACAGTACCTTTGAACTGTAGCCGAGTCTCGGTTCAGGGGTTCTGTTGCCCTGCGACGTGGAATGGCTGCCCCTGTTGACACCCCAATGCGTCCTGTCTGACGGGGCTGCAGAAAGAAAACAAAAACGAAACCATTTATTGAACAGCTTTGTGTATTTTTTGGAAAAAAGTTGAACGGAACATTTGAAGACAGTTTCCGTGTTTGTTTTATTTACGCTTTTCGTCTCCTCGTTTGGGTAAGTAACTTCACTATTTTCATTTATACCTGCATGCATTTTGGTTATTATGTAAGAGCAAAACCGAGTGAAATGGAGCCCAATTGGGGCGGCGAAGGGGAAACTGATTCGAAGGAACGAAAGAGTAAGAAAATCCGACGGGGGTTGATGTGAAGACCACCCTCGCGTAGAAGTCCAGCAGAGAAGCCATAATCGAATGACTCCATTGGAAGTGCTATTAATGTCAAACGTCAAATGTGATTATTCCGTCATTAACCGTTTCGCCAACAATCGGTCACGATGAATTCATTTAGTGTAATTCAGCTGTTTTCCTCTCTTCCGTCGCCCTTTGCAGCTTTTCCCTGAGAATTTCCGGGAAGGGGTGTTCCGATTCTGTATTGGTTTCTCTTTGATTCCAATCAACAGAGAAATATTAATTAAATCCACTTTAGAAATCGACACTTTTGTTTGACTCAAATTGAAGTTTACATTTTTTATGAAAAGTTTTGTAATATTTTGTCTTATGATAACCAATTATTGGAGTTGTTTTCACTTCACAAAAACCAAAAATAATGAAACGTCCGCTGTGATTTTTATGTGCTTTTTATAACAAAATATTGTAAAAATAGCAGAAGAGTAATATAATAATAATATAATAATAAAAAATGACCACAGCAGTGGTGTCCAACCTGTGGGGCGCGAGACTGTTGCAAGGGGGGGCGTGTAACTGTTTCCAAAATATCATTTTCGAATACAAACCAAAAATATATATTCTTTTTTTGTTCTGTTATTATATTTTTCATATTATTTTGTAGCCCATTAAATAAATTATAATATCAGTTGAGTATTTATGAAATTTCATTTTTAGATAAATTAACGGGACGAAAATAAAAGGCGTAAATAAATGTATAAATATATGTATAACTGTATAAATTATATCTGTATAAATAAATAAACTGTATAAAAAATATATATAATTGTATAAATAACTGTAAAAGGCGTCCACTGAGGGAAAAGTTTAACAGAATCCCCTAATTCAGTGGTGTCCAACCTGTGGGGCGCGAGACTGTTGCAAAAGGGGCATTTTGCTGTTTCCAAAATATCGTTTTCGAAAACAAACCAAAAATATATATTCCTTTTTTGTTCAGTTATTATATTTCTTTTTTACATGGTATTGTATATTATTTTGTAGACCATTAAATAAATTACAATATCAGTTGAGTATTTATGAAATTTGATTTTTAGATAAATTAACGGGACGCAAATAAAAGGCGTAAATAAATGTATAAATATATGTATAACTGTATAAATAAATAAACTATAAAAATATATATAACTGTATAAATAACTGTAACACTGAGGGATGAACATCCCTGATGGAAAAGTTTAAACAGTATCCCCTAATTCAGTGGTGTCCAACCTGTGGGGCGCGAGACTGTTGCAAGGGGGGCGTGTAGCTGTTTTCAAAATATCATTTTCGAATACAAACCAAAAATATATATTTTTTTTTTGTTCTGTTATTATATTTCTTTTTTACATAGTACTGCATATTAAATAAATTATAATATCAGTTGAGTATTTATGAAATTTGATTTTTACTATGAAATTTAATTTTTTTTGAAATGATAAATTAACGGGACGCAACAATTTTTTTTTAAAGGGGGCGCCGGTACGAAAAGGTTGGAAACCACTGAACTATAGAATAAGAGATATAATAATAATAAGCTATAAAAAGGAGAGCGAAACTCCAAATGGACACATATAATAATAAAATGAGGAAACTGCCAATTAACTTCTGAACAGAAATTAGACAGAAATCTCGTCCAGAAACCAGTTTTCTTTGTTTGACGCTCATCAAAAGAAGTTTTTAAATTTAGGAAAAGTGGTACATACACAGGTTGAGAGGGAAAGGCGAATTATGCCGTCGCATGTACACTCATCAATAAAGCCTAAATACCGTTTTAATTAAAATTAAGATTAATAATCACGCGAATGTTAATTTTAATAATTTATCGGTAAAAGATCTGAGATGATGAGTTTTATGTAGCTTAACGTCTGCCTGGGATTTATCACTCTGAGACGCCTCACTCGGTTTTACTTTTACATTGCAAACAAGCTTTACAGTGTTAGTCTGCACCTGAGCTTTCGCGTTGCTCTCATTCTTTTCGCTTAGAGAACAGAAGTCAACTGTAAATGTTGTTATTTTCAGATCTGCAAAGGGAAAACGGAGACCGGGCATTAAAGGACGATACGATAGCCCTTCTCGGCGACCTTTACACACCCCTCTGGTCCTTCAACCCTTATCCCCTGAGACCGGATTTTGACTCCTCACCCGAAATACAGTTTCTGAGAAGCCCACTCGAAGGCGGACACTTACTTCGGAGGGACACCGTTTTGGATCCCCTCGGCGGCGGTCATCTGCTGCGAAGGGAGGCGAGGCTGGATTCTCTCGGTGGAGGGCATTTGCTGAAAAGGCGAGGCTTCGGTGCCCTGGACCCCATCGGGGGCGGACACCTCCTCAAAAGGGAGTTTCGCCCGAGACAGCTGGACTCCATCGGTGGAGGACACCTACTGAAAAGGGGGAACGAATTCACGCAATTGGATTCCATCGGGGGCGGTCACCTACTCAAGAGAGACATGTTGGATTCCATCGGGGGCGGTTATTTACTCAAGAGATACGCGTTGGATTCCCTAGGGGGTGGCCATTTGCTTAAGAGAGAGTTCGAGCCTTGGGGGGATTATGTGCAGGGGAACGAGCAGACGATGTCTTCGAGGAAATAATTTTGGATTCTTTAGTGGGAAAATGCACTTTGAGAGACTTTTACAGAAAATTTTGCACCTTTAGCAATTCACTAAATATAATTATGTACAGTGATCTCTACAATAAAGACAACTGTTGAAAATGCTTCTGCCTCTTAATTAGTGTCGTCAGTTCCTCGAGACTCCCTGGGTATCGTCTCGCCCTACCCAAAAAATAATTTATTTTCAAAAACAACCCTTTTACCCGTTTTGCATCTCGAAAATTATTCACTCATATTTTAATAAATCCCAGAAACTATGAAATCATCCTGATTTTGTTCTTCTATGAACGCAGTATAAAACGGAGAGGTGATAATTTGAAAGGACAGAAAAGTCAAAAAAGAAATCCTTTGTATACCGATTGGATTGTGACGGTAACAACGGCCTGCAGGGATTAAGGTGAGCCTTTCGTAAAGCAAATTATGACGTCAAAACTCATTCAAGAAACTTTCATCTCTCTCTCTCTTTCACTCTCTCTCTCTCTCAACACCCCCGCTACATTTGGAGAATATATTGATGCATTGATATACTGGTTTATATTGATTGAATCCCTTATTTCACCCGAAGTCATTACATGTTTAGATTTAGAATGAAAAAAACTGACAAATTTGTATTTTAGTATATACAAATACATATAATCAGTTAATAAGTGAACGGTTTAAATTTAATAAATGATACAGTATTTTAAAACTTATAAAATATGAGAAGTTTAAAAAGGAAAGGTAAAATGAGTAAAGTAAAATGACCGGTTTGATTTTTCTCGTTTTTCCCTCCCTTATTCATTCCCTCCACTTTCACCACCCCTTTCCTTTCTAAAATTACCCCTCCAAGGCAGAATGGAAATCTCCACCAACCGAAACGAGAAGAAAATAAAAATATGTTTGAATGTGGCTATAATAAATATCGCAAATACATTCGTCGATTATTTCGCCTTAAAATCGCTGACAAAACTGTTAATTGGCAACAAATAAAGTTTTCGAAAGTGAAATTATATCAAAGTGACCGCTTATATGAAAAGCGAA
This sequence comes from Brueelia nebulosa, assembly GCA_028293925.1. Classification (NCBI taxonomy): domain Eukaryota; kingdom Metazoa; phylum Arthropoda; class Insecta; order Psocodea; family Philopteridae; genus Brueelia; species Brueelia nebulosa. Next base: position 429,196 of record JAQIBA010000135.1, on the reverse strand, counting down.
GAGTCGCCCTCGGTGTAAACTTTGTCTCTTGTTGGTGCTTTTCTTGTGGTGAGCGGAAAGGAAAACTCTTTGAGGAAATCAATGCTAAACGTTAAACTTTAATGTGTTACAGAAGAAAATTTGAATTTCCTTCCAGAAGAGCCGTTAGTTTTCACTCGAAATCTGAGGAACGGACGGGACTTCGACACTTTGCTCGGCCGCTCTTTTGGAACCAATAAAAGGGATTCGAGAAGGTAACTGACACACTCTAATTGATAAAAGCCAACAGTGCTTTTCCTTCCATTTCATGTGGAAAACATTTTTGTAATTTGTTGTATTTTGTGTAATAACAGTCTTCAAAAAACTCCTAATTTCACTCCTTTTAGAGAATGCCATGAAAGCATAAATCAATTCTTCTTTTGGAGAGAACCCAAAAACAGAATGGAAACACAGAAAACCATAACTTTTTTTTATATATGATTTGGGAAAAGCAAAGATCAGGTTGAAGAAAACTAAAACAAAATTTCCTTTCCTTCTCTCTAACTGACAGATGCAGTTAGAGATGTAAAGAAATTAAAAAAAGAAACTGGAAGACAGTCTGAAGAAGAAGAATAAGCAAATTTATAAATTTCGTTATTTTAACAACAAATTAAGTATAAATAATAGTGAATTCCTAAGGCCATTTTCACTTAACATCCTTAAAGTCTTAAAGAAAAATATAATATAATATATTGAACCTCCATTGAAGGTGTTTTCTTACCAATAAAAATAAGCAATAATTACAATATGATTTTAATAAAGTATGGTTGAGGCGGAGTAGATAAATGCCAGTAGATAAATGCTCTCAGATAAATGCCAGAATAATTATGAATAAGAACATACTATACAAAACAAAACAATATAAAATAAAATTAGGCAAAAATAAAAATCAAATACAAAATACAAAAATAAAATCGTGTAAAAATAAAGTTAAATACTATATAAAAATAAAAATAATAAATAATAAAATAAAATTGGATGTTATGCAGAGATAAAAACGTATAAAAATAAAATTTAAAAAAAAAGTAAATAAATTATTTGACATTTAACATTGAGAAATAAATTAACAGAGTAACATTTAATGGGGATTTGTATATAATATAAAAGTACGCATAATAATAATACACACAAATTTATAATAGTATAACAAACTGTGTAAGTAATGGATACTAAAATAATAAATAAAACAGTCATGTATAAAACCAAAAACAATAAATAATCTATAATAAATAAAACATAGTCACATATAAAACAAAAAAAGACATAATAAATAATAAAAAATAAAGAGTAAGCAGTCCTTGTTTTTCTTTATTCGAAAATAGCAAAGCTCTTATGTATAAGTATACATTTTTTACAATTTCTTTATTAGAAAAACGAAGCAGTGCCGAAACTTTTCTTCCTCGTGTCATCTTCTGTTTTTGGGAGGAACCTGTGCCTAATTGGCTCGTATAAATTACACTCAAAGATGGCATTCATTTAAAATGCTTCTTCCCATTCTCCGGAAAAGAAATTTTTGGTTTCGCCGGAGTCTTTTCGTTAGAATTGTCATTTCAAATTTATACAAAAGTGTCAATTGTTTTATAAAAAATGTTTATGATAATATTGAATCCTTCGAGGAAATTGTAACCGAATATTTGCTTTCCATTTACCGGCCATTCCACTCTGAGGTAAATTTATAATTCTGTCTTCTGTGTTGGTCCAAAGCTTTGCAGATGTGAGTTTCCTCTTTGAAAGCACAATCGACATTAGGCCGACGTCAAATGCTAATAAAATTATATCTGGCCGGTGTTATCATATCACTTCCTCCCGAATTATGGTATTCTCTTCAGAATAATTCGACATGACGTGAGGAAAAGCCGAAGAAGACTTGTCACTCTGTCACCCACGCTCATTTCCTCATTAACTCAGAGATTAAATAAAACGTGAAAACAGAAATATTTTCTTAGTTGCAATCATTTTTGTTTATTTTTCATTTAAAAAAGTTGTTTCATTCGGGAGTTGTTTATTTTATTTTAATTTAAATCTTTCCTTCGGTATTTGTTTAAAAAAGAGCAAAATCCTACTTTATATATTATGTAGACATTCTTTAGTTTCACATTTTGACTGCGATCAATTTCAAATCTGATAATTGTAATGAAATACTAAAAATGTCCGAACGCCATTTTAGTTTTATTCTAAATTTTAGACTTTCATTCATTCCATGTATTCGGATTCATTGAGGATTTTTAGAACTGAACAACCTTTCGAGTTCCATCACTAACGAATTGCATATTTTCAGGAAAAGGAACTTCGACGAAATCGATAATGCGGGTTTCAAAGATTATCTTTACAAGAGGAATTTGGACGAAATGATGAGTGCGGGTTTGAGAAACAACCTCGAGAGGAGAAACTTTGACGAAATTGACAATGCCGGTTTTCGAGATAACCTTAAGAAACGAAACTTCGACGAAATAGACAACAGCGGCTTCCAAGACTATTTATACAAAAGAAACTTTGACGAAATCGACAACGCCGGTTTCAGCGATTACCTCTCCAAGAGAAACCCTTATGGGCAAACCCCCAACGAACTCTACCACGCGTTGCTTAGAGAGTATTCAAAGTCGTGTAGAACAGATAAATGCAGGAAAAAGTTGGATAACTTTCTCTCGATATATAAAAGAAACTTTGACGAAATAGACAACGCGGGATTCAGGGATTACCTTTACAAGAGAACCTTTCCGCCGATCCAGAATTCCATGTCTGCCATTTCGGCCTGAAAACTCTCCCAAAGAAAAGCTTAAAATATTCTATCCGAGCTAATGTCCACCCTTAAAACCAATTTTAATTATATCATTAAGCCAAAGCTTTAAATTAAATCTAAAAAAGGGAAGTGAGCATTTGAAACGATTTTTAGCTCATTTACGGGTCATTTCGAATTGCACAATTTTAAAAAAAAAAACAAAACCCGTCAATAATGAAGGAGAATTTAAATCGTTATTTATATATTTTCAAAAAGTATTTAAAAAAAAAATACAAAACAGTATTCTAAATTGTAAGTCATTGAAATTGTTGATTGTGTTTATTCAGAATTTATGAAAATAAAATTACATTTAAATTGAAACTGTTTTTTTTTATTCTTTAAGATAATTTTTAATCTATTGGATTCTATCATAATTCATTTAATATATATATGACTCTCTTTTAATTCTTTAACACAGTGATGGCCAACCTACGGCCCGTGAAGGTGTTGAATGTGGCCCTCTTTTTTATTCCTATATTCACATAAGTATTTGGTGATTTCGGTTATTGTATGTATTAAAAAAAGTTTGACCTTAGAAATTTATGTTATTTCACCCCTCATTTTAGAGTTAATGAATACAATTTGTTTTAACAGTTTGTGTACAAATGTTCACAAAGGTAAGTCGAATAAATCCAGAAATCTCTGTCCAAAAAAAAATAAAAGAAATTAAAGGTATGAAAAGTATAAATGAAGCAATGGAAATACCCCAAGTGGAGATAAGTTGATAGAAAATCAAATCATTGAAAGGGAAATTTAATTTTTGTAGAGAATAAATCCACACACATTTCGCTCATTAAAAACTCATGATTTAAAAAAAAGTTTCCAATATTTTATTAAAAGAGAAAATTCAAGTTTAAAATATCACACCCATTTACGACAATAAAATACATATTAGGGGATTTGATCACGACTTTGAGGGAAATAAGTTTTTCGCCGTCAATATTTTACAAATTCAGTGGTTTAGTTCTCAAGTGAAACACTTGCACTGAACCTTTATTTTATTGCGTTATGAACTATTGAAAAATACTTTAAATTTTTTCCCGTTTGCCCTTTGAAATAGAAAGTTACATTATTCTATTATAATTCGAGCTCCAACCTCCTTTGGCAGGGACTTCGGACTGTATATTTACATCTATACTTTAATATCAGATACAATAATACATTTCCTGAAAAACTGAATGCACTTTGATAGTCCCATTGCACTAAATAAAGTGGTGGCCAATCTACGGTCCGAGAAGGTGTTGCATTTGGCCCGCGCTTTTATTCCTATATTCACATACGTATTGGCCCACCGAGCGATATAAATTGGAAGAATTCTTTTTTTATTTGTATGGCCCGGTCGCGATGTCATCAACGGAAGTTTGTCCCGTATATGATGAAAGGTTGGCCACCACTGCATTAAACCATAAAAATTATGTACAATTTTTGAACAAACAGTGCATTTATTTATGAAAAATAAACACCACATAATCATGTGTCAGTAGAATATAATGAGTTTGAACAAAAGTAAATGGCAGTGGAAGAAAGTTTATTGAGGCCCTCTCATTTTGGTACTGTCCAAATCGTACTGAGTTCTAAAAATTAACATTTTAAGACTGAAAAAACTACTAACGCTAAACCCTCTCTAATTTCGATCAATTCTACAATAAATTCTCTGAAAATCTGAAAAAAAACCATTACCACTAAATCCATACAAACTAATTACTATCAAATCTAAAAACAATTCGTTGAAAATTAGGGTGAAAATTAACACAGAAAGAATATAACCATGAGCAACGTGGATGCATTCAGAATTTCAGTAATAACATAATATAATACTCTACATCCCGAATTCCTAGTTCCCAAATCCCAAATCTAAACAGGTTTTCTGAAGATTTCTCGGTTTTTGCTTATTTTCAAGAAATGAGACATAGCGCAGCTGGTGCTCTGGAAAAGTGCGCGTCTTTTGGAAAAAGTTCGGTCGAAATCGGTTCGGTGGTTCCTTAGAAATTAGGTAACAAAGAACGGTTGACACACATATACATTCCTTTAACAGATTTATATATTTGTATGATGTATTTTAAAAGGTATTATAAATGAGGAGCTGAACGAGCCAGGGGATCTCTAAAATAAGAAATAATATGAAAGGAATTTCGAATTATCAGTCTATTAGTGAAAAATAAAATAGCGTTAATTCCATCGAAGATAAAAACCAAATTCCGGGCCACGTGTCGATGAAAAACAAAAACGACAATAATGGCGACTTTAATCCGGTGACAAAGCCAAAAACCAACGATCGAATATCTCTTTGCATTAAATTTTACCTTTTCTGATTTTTCAATTTAACTAAGCAAACATCAGAGGAAATTTTTACCACGAGGAAGGTGTTATTTTTCAATTAATCTTGCCCCGTTGGAATCCTCATGAGACGAAGGATGGATTTCCGCAGAGTTGTGCAGTTATATTCCCTCTCTTTGAGCACACTCTCGATGCAGTGAGTGGGTTGACAGCAGACGTTTCCTTTGACCTTTGACGCAAAGGAATGTCCAGTCCGTTGAAAGGACGCGGAAGGACGGATTTTCACTTGAGAAAAAGACAAAATAAAAATTAAACCTCTGAAAAGTTCATTTCCTCTTTTCTCTCAGTTTTGTTTTTATTTTACCTCATTTTTTTTTAAATTTAATAATCCACTCTTTTATAACACGCGCCATTTTGAGCGGGAGAAACTCAAAATTTTGTTTCGGTTGATATATTAATTCATATGTGTAAATCGTCCAATAAAACTCAGAGGGAAAACACAATAAGAAAACTTACTGAGAAATGTGTAGGTTTGTAAGAGAAAAAATTGAAAACATCTTTCAAAGGAATGTGAAATTTGGTTCTATTCATGAAAAATTATTTTTCGAAATTGAACTGGCTTCCGGGACAGTCATTGTAATAATGACAAAGTTGGACGCGAAGTTTCCTTTTTGTATTTTCCTTTGCACAAGTATTTCGTCATAAAATTGCTTTTACTAACAGATAATTATTTTACTTATTCTAAAGTTTTGGGGATATATGAAGACACATAAATTCTTTTGGAAATTTCAAAGGGTTTAAATTTGGGAACTCCAAAATGAAGTCCCAGTTCACCGAAAAAAATAAATAAAAAATTTTAAGTTACAATCTTTTATATTATAAACTCACTAAAAAGTAATAATAATATAAAGTATGTGTCCACATTCATTCCTCTCTCGTTGTTATACATCAAAAACAAAAGAAAATGGCCAAAATATTGGAACTTCTCAAATATTCATACCCCAGAATCTCTTATCATTTGAAATAAAATATTGTAAAAAAATTCCAAAATGAGTGTTAAAAGATTTTAATCGTATACTATTATACTTTTTTAATTCAATCTTCTTTATAAAATACAATTACAACAAGACCCCATCTTCTTACGTTTAAATTTAACCGCAAACCCCGGCGTTACAATAAAAGAAAGAAATGACGGCTGTCATTATGGACTGTTTCTTATTTGATTCTTCTTATTTTTCTGTCTAAATTTCGGAGTTATATAAAAAAAAAGATTGTAAAATTACTAAAAGACATTTGCGAACAATTTAACCACTTACATAAGGCTAAATCCTCGACGGACGTACTTCTGTGATTGGTGGATTTTTTGACTTGCCATGCGCATGCGTCAAAATTTTACCGCCTTTTTGGTACTTTAACAAGTTTTTAAAAAGTTATATTATTCATCGTAAGTTGGGCAGATTTTTAAAATGAAAAATAATATAAAGGAAAAGATGCTCAAATAGAGTCTGCATTTATAAATAAATAAATTGTATTTTCGGTTATTGTTATCAAAAACCCCGATGTGAACAGATCAAGGGGCCGTGCACTGTATTTAAAAACAAAATGCGCGGTAAAATTTTCACGCATGCGCCTGGCAAGTCAAAAAATCGACCAATCACAGAATTACGTCCGTCGAGGATTTAGGCTCATGTGTCAGCACTGAGTGAAGTAGCCAACATAAAAGTCAAAATGGTCTATTGTAGGTTGTCAGAGTAAATTTTGTTCAATAGACTTTTTTAATTGTAAATGGAGGAATTGGACTTTGTGAAGGGTGAAAAAGCCCGACCGCAGTTTGGAAATAGATTTCTGACAAATAAAGAATCCGTTTTTCAACACAATGCATGGTGAGTTGAAATTGAAATGAAATATTCTAACCAATAGAGGTTAGAATTTGGTTCAGTGACATATGGGAATATAATTCTTGGGTGCTGTGTAAATATATTTAAACAAAAATAAATACTTGCTGCATTCGGAATTTGTTACAGGGATAATGTCGAATGGGATTCAGAACAAGAGAAACTTGCCGTGGAAAAAGTAAAAAATAATTCAGAATCGAAATTCAGTGATGCAGAGAGGGAAAACTTTGAAATAAATGCCAGTAAATATTGGGATGCCTTCTATAACGTTCACCAAAATAGATTTTTCAAAGACAGGCATTGGCTCTTCACAGAATTTCCTGAATTGGATGCAGACAAAAATACACAAAGTACAAACGAAAAAATGAAAGTGTTGGAAATAGGTTGTGGTGTGGGAAATACAATATTTCCAATATTACAAACTACATCAACTAAAAACTTATACCTCTATGGTTGTGATTTTTCAAAAACTGCTATCAGTATATTAAAAGACCATCCCCTGTATGATGAAAATCACTGCAAGGGCTTTGAGTGTGACATCACATCCGAAGACTGGCATCCACCTTTTGAAGAAAACAGTCTGGACATTGTTGTTATGATATTTGTCTTGTCTGCCATAAGTCCAGATAAGTATGTATAATTTTTATGAGTAACTTCACTTAACTGTGGGTGGCTTCAATCAATATTTTATCCTTTCAGGTTTAATCATGTTATTAAGCAGGTAAAGAAATACCTAAAACCAGGGGGAAAAGTTTTGTTTAGAGATTATGGCAGGTATGATATGGCTCAACTTAGATTTAAAAATGGCAGATGCATTTCCAATAATTTTTATGCTAGAGGAGATGGGACAAGAGTTTATTTCTTCACACAAGGTAATCATTCAAAATAGTTGTGATATTGATGTGATATTAATGCAAAATAAAAGAGATATGTTCTTTTGGAGTCTAAATGTGGTTTGTTCTAATGCAGATGAGGTCAGGGAACTGTTTCAAAATGAAGGATTCACAGAAGAGCAGAATTTGATTGATAGGAGACTGCAAGTGAATAGAGAAAAGCTTTTGAAAATGTACAGAGTTTGGATTCAAGCTAAATTTAGAAAACCAGTATGAGCAATCCTTCCTTTAAAATGGGTAAGTTTCTTTCACAGCAGCCATTTTGATTAACCATTAACTTTGATTGAAAGAATCTGTTAAACCTTTAATGATGTAAACATGAGTTCATCAATATATGACCAATCAATAATAAAAATTTTGATTTTTGTTTACTCTGACAATCAGTCATTTTGAGGCAAATCTTAGAAAATATTCAATCCCATTTACTGAGAATTTAATGCCATTTATTTAATTAACTCCACTTGAAATCTTATTTTAAACATTGTCATTATCAGTTGTGGGCTCTCATTGAAAAATATTCACAAAATACACAAACTATTTAATCCATTTATATAATTATACATTTGCAGACACTCATACAAAGCAAATATACAAATTGAAAACACTCACAAAATCAGAAATAGTTTCACAACACCAGATAATGTGAACACTTCACATACAGTTCAGTTTAAAAGGGTAAATTTGTCAAAACTCTGTCTTAAAAAATTATCTTATTTGATAATAGGTTTGTTCATCTTCAAAACAATCTGTCATTCTTGAGAGTGGGGCTAACATCACAGAAATAAGGGTGAAGCATGCACTCATCAGCTGCCAATCTCAGGGCTGGATTGCACACCAGAAGTCTCTGAGGAAAAAAAAATGGAGTCAACACACACATAATGAGATAATATAAGATTATTTTAGATGGATGAAGCTTTGTTTTACCTGTAATAAATCCCTTCCTTTTGAATTCAGTTTAGGAACCACTTGACTAAAGCTCATTGAAGGATGATAAACTGGAAATGACTTGTAATCTGGGAGTTGGGCAAGACCAGGCCAGGACTCCTCTGTTGGAGTTCCCAATAACTTAAATATCCTTTTCAGTTGGTCATCAACATCAGAGCCAGGAAATAATGGACGTCCAGCATTTGCTAATTCTGAAATGAGACTTAAATAAGTTTCCACACACTTTTTCACTTTTACAGCTTTATTAGTATGGATTGGTCCCTAATCACCTGCAAATATGCATCCAGCACTCCACATATCAATTGAAGTTGTGTATAATTTTGCACCAAATAACACATCTGGTGGTCTGTACCATAAAGTCACCACTTCAGCAGAATAACACTTGACAGGAATGCCAAAAGCTCTTGCCAAACCAAAATCTGCAAGTTTCAATTCTCCATTCTGAAATTAGGAAAACAGATAATTAAAATGTTATTCTGATATGCAAATAATGGGATACTTACCTTATTAATTAATAAATTTTGAGGTTTTAAATCTCTGTGTAACACATTATGACTGTGACAAAATGCCAGACCTCTCAGCAACTGATACATAAAACTTTTGACAATATCTAAGTCTATTTCTCCATTCAGGCTGTCAAAGTATTTTTTTAAGTCCTGATCACAATGTTCAAACACTAAAGTCAACTTTTTATCACTGTGTAATACATCATAAAGCCTCACTATATTTTTATGCTTGAGTTCTTTGAGTAGACAGATTTCCCTCAACGCCGAAGACGGTACGCCCTAAAAGCAATACGTTTTTTTAATCAGTCACAATAAAAAGGATTCCTCAAAATGATCTTTCTGTTATTTTTTACCTCGTCGTCATCATCTAATCGAACTCTTTTCAGGGCGACAATTTCATGTGTTTCTCTGTTTTTGGCTTTGAATACTGTTCCATAGGTGCCTGCAAGTGGATAATTTCATAATTCATACTTTACCGAATGTTTCTGTACTAATTTGAAAAGATCCTTCAAAAGTATTTCCTTACCTTCTCCAATTTTTTCTAACTTTTCATATTTTTGCATTCTGTTGTGAAAGAAATAAAATATTATTTACTCATGAAATTTGTTTTCATTCATCTGGACCATAGATATACTCAAAGTTGAATGTTAAAACCGAAACTTTTTAATCGAATCTTTTTAAGGATACATATTTTCTAATAAATTTTGTTGAAATAATAAAATTAATAAAACTGACTTAAACTGAGCGATAATAATCAATATTAGAAATAAAAATTATAAAACTTCTATCTGAAGATCTGTTAAAAATTGTCGTGGTTTCAGAAAGCTTAAAATGGCGGCAGGACCAATAGCTGAGCGTAATCAGGGTTAGTTATTCATTAATTTGAAAACTGAACTGAATAAGTAAAACCAAGATATGTTACTGAGCATTTTTTTATTATTTCTTTTCCAGATGCCACAATTTATGTTGGAGGTTTGGACGATAAAGTCACGGAACCTCTTATGTGGGAACTTTTCGTACAAGCCGGTCCAGTAGGTAAGTTTCATATTTTGCCAGTAATTTATTTGTAAATAAAATAATTACTTTAAACAGCTTAATTTTAATATGTGAGAACAATTACTGAGACTTTCGAAGAAGATAATATTTTTTTTTCATTGTTAGTGAATTTTAAAAATAAATTTTTGTTATAGTAAATGTTCACATGCCTAAAGACAGAGTAACTCAAATGCATCAGGGCTACGGTTTTGTAGAATTTATGGGAGAAGAAGATGCTGATTATGCCATTAAAATAATGAATATGATCAAACTATATGGAAAACCAATTAGAGTTAATAAGGTTAGTGCAAATTATTTTTTGAGGAATATAAATAAGCTTATTGAAAGTTCTAATTACAAATGTTTTCAGGCTTCTGCACATCAAAAAAATTTAGATGTTGGAGCAAATATATTTATTGGAAATTTAGATCCTGAAGTGGATGAGAAATTACTCTTTGATACATTTTCTGCATTTGGAGTTATACTACAAACACCAAAAATAATGAGAGATCCAGATTCAGGAAATTCAAAGGGATTTGCTTTCATTAATTTTGCTAGTTTTGAAGCAAGTGATGCAAGCATAGAGGCCATGAATGGTCAGTATCTTTGCAACAGACCCATTTCAGTAAGCTATGCTTTTAAGAAAGACTCAAGAGGAGAAAGACATGGATCAGCAGCTGAGAGGTACATATTGTGTTCTGTACATTAAAAAACAAATCCCCTAGAGGAGAGTGGTTGCTTTGCTATAAAGAAAACTATTCTTTCAGGTTACTGGCTGCTCAGAATCCTCTTTCCCAGGCTGACAGACCACATCAGTTGTTTGCAGATGCTCCTCCACCAGCCCCATTGCCTCCAGCAGCTCCCTTGATGATGGTGCCTCCCCCACCAAATCCTCCCCCTCCACCTCCTGTACCCCCACCCATGGGAATGCCCCCACCACCCCCACTCCCAGGCATGAACCCCCCACTACCCCCTCCCATACCTCCCCCTGGCATGGAAAATTACATGACCCCTCCAGGAGCACCAGGAATGCCTCCTCCACCAAGGATGTTGCCACCTGGTTCCATTCCACCCTGGCAACAGCAACAAGCATACACTGCAGCACAGGTAAATATTATTTGTAAATATTTTCACATTAAGGATGTGGATATAAACTTGTTTCAAAGTTTTGACCTTTAACATTTGAGAATGTTAAAACAAGAATTTCCTCCCACAGGGCAGTTATCCTGCAAACTACAGCCAGGCGTACGGCGCAGCAGCCCAGGGCGCAGTTGCGGCCAACTCGTACATGCCTCCGCCCCCCAGCTACCCCGCTGGCACCTACGGAGGGCCTCCACCCGGGTGGATGCCTCCGCCTCCTAATCAGATGGCGGGATATGGGCCCGCAGGCCCCATGCCGCCATTCCCGCCGCCCCCAGGGCCTCCTGTTCGGAGCATGAGACCCCAAGGAGAGGAGTACTAAGACCGGGGTTTTTTTGCGAAACTCCCCTCAAATCTGTATCGTAAAATAATAAATTAATTTTTTTTTAATTGTTATTTATTTATTCGTATTCAAATTGGCATGAAAGTTCTTATGATCTGGTCTAATATAAAGTCACTAACATCAGATAAAAAGCGTATTAAAGAAATAAAATATATTTCAAGGGATGAAATACGCTACTCCAGTGGGGCCCAAACTACGGCCCGCGCGCCATATCCGGCCCGTGAGGCTGTTGCATGTGGCCCGCTCTTTTATTCCTATATTCACATACGTATTTAGTGATTTTAGTCCATTTTAATTTATAAATAAAGGGTTATTCTAATTCTTACCTTTACGCGAAGGCTTTCGAATCCATTCGGTGATATAAGTCAAAAGGACTGCTTCCATAAAAATGTAAAAAGGGTAAAGCCGGAAAAAGAAAAGGAAGAAAAAAGGATAAAATGAGAAGAAAGAGAAAAGGGGAAATTTAGAAGAGAGTAAAAAAACAAGGCATACTTTGTGGCCCGCGAAATTACACTAAACTCAACTTTGGCCCGCACATTATGAAAGGTTGGCCATCACTGCGCTACTCTAATGTCAAGTATGAGCAAAGGAAATTTGAAATAAAAAATAGAAAATTCGACAACCCTTTTTATGCAAAAACTTAAAGTTATAGCAAATACGATAGTTAATTATAAAATATTTATTTTAATAAAAGAGTTTATTAACGTAATATATAAAACATAAATCGAAATACCGTTATTAAGAAGAAATAATATGATAGATAATTTTTTTAGGCACTGCAAAACCATAACCAATTTACACTCCTATTAATAAATAACTAAGCATAACACATAAGCTTAGAAATGCTTTTAAGCTTCCTTCAGACCGTTAATAAAATCACAAGTTGCGACGTCTCCCCCGCATTTTGTGTAATAAACATTAGGCAGCACAGTTCAGTGTCTCAACGACTACAGTAGTGTAAGAACACATTTTAACGGTTCAGGAAAAGAATAAAAGTGTAATATTTTCATTCGACCAATATCTTCTGCGTTTCCGCTTTCCAAAAAGACTATTAATTACTTAAACTTCTCACCACTGCATATTTTTAATTTTCAAATTAACATATAAACGAAAATCCGAATTAACGGTAACCGACTTGAGAAACTTCTGCTCGAATTACTACGTTAATCACTATAGAGATAACAATTATAAAAACGAAAGTATAAATAACCTTGCTTGACCTTATCCGGTGATTAACACGACTTCGCGGTAGATATAATAAGTATAATAATAAAAAAATATAAATTAGAGGCAATAACAGAATAGAAAAATAGTGATACAATCACCGTGTGACCTAACATTGGAAACTGGAACTGTTCGATCAACACAAAGGAATATATTTTCTCCCCAAAAGTCGGAATGATTTTCCTGAATGAATTTCAGCAATGCTGAGGTCAACGACTCGCACATTAAGAACAATTCGTAATAGATGATAGCAAAGTCGGCCTTTGTTTGCCCTGGAAATGTTGCTAAGGCAACATTCACTTGTTGGCATTATTTTCAATGAATCGATTCAAGAAAGTCACAAAGGACTCATTGGCGGAAAATATTAATACTTTATTTGTGCCGCGTAAATAATTTAATTTGTGCCTTTTTAATTTTGAATAATTTCAAATGTGGATAAACGCCCTTCGTTGGGCATTTTGTGCAAACGCAAGATGAGAATATATGTCGGGAAATAAGTTTTCCTATATTTCTTATATGGAAATTGTTAATATATGTACAATCAATTTTTTAAATAATACTATACAGTAAGTACGGTGTTTTAATAAATTTTCTTAATTAATGAGTGGTGTAGTGCGTTATCAATGCAAACGCTTTTAAGGTTGAATTTGCACTAATAATGAGTTTGAAATTAATCACTGGGTTTTGAAATTTCGCTTAAGCAGTAGAAACTCTATAAAAAGCTAAACAATCGAGAAGCACTGAAATTATAAGTAGCAATTAGTCATAAAAACGGAAAAAAATAATTAAATCATGAGTTAATAAAAATGAAAAAAATGATGACAGTTATATTAATTTTTTAAAGTATCTGTAGAGCGTTTGCTGACTCAATCAGCGATTTCCTCTAAAAGAAAATAACCAATACATCTCCTAATTCATGGAATGAATTGGAAGACCGATAAACAATAACACAGGAGTTGGCAGTGAAGAAAGGCAGTTCGTTGCCCCCTTTCAGAGTAAGCTAATTTTTTTTGCGTCAACTCTTTCCCCTCCTGCTTGCTTTGTTCGAAATCTCCCCAAAGCGAAGATCAAAGACTTGACGACCTTCTGCGGTTTATCGCCCTGCAAACTTGACATCAAATGCCCTCACAAGCAGTTCAAAGGCTTCCCACCATTCATATTTCTCTTAAATTATCTCCATCCCTTACATTCAACCCTCAAGGGGTGCTCTTTAAAGCGCTCTTGTTACTCAAAAACATTGTTTATCGAAAGGGAAATTTCCGATACAGTTCTTAACCCTTTGCACTCGAGGCTTTTTTCGCTTTCACGTACCACCAACTCGACGACGATTTCAACCAAATTCGGCGAACACTTTACAACTGCTTGAAAAACATTTATAAGCAAACAAACGCAGGTGAAATACTACATGAAAATGAAACAGAAGGAAAAGAACTGCCAAAAAGGTATTTAGAAGAACTCCAAAGAAACAAAAATAGTAATAATGTAATAAGAGAAATAGAAAGGAAGAGCAGCTACATATAACGGAGGTGAATATAAAGAGTATAAAAGAGAAAATAAAGAAAAGAGAAGAAAAAGATAATCAGAAGAATGTGAAGAAGCAAAAATAGAGAAGAATACACGAAAATACAAAGAACAGAGAAAAGAAAGATAATTGTAAATTTTGATTTCTGTAATTTGATAAATCCTCATATAAGTCAAAAATATATATTATTATTGCATATTATGAATAAAAAGATGCAGTTACAAAAGACCACAGAGTCAATTTAAAGTTTTAAAACATTTGGGCGCCGCTCGTGTGCAAAGGGTTAATAAAACTTGTGAATTTCCTTTCACTGTACTCCTCCTGTCTTGTACTGTAATGGGTCCGTTAATGTGAAAAAATTAATCAATGAATTGGTTGTTTTGCCTAATTTAACCCTTTGCGGTCGTATAAAATTTGGATATGGGTATATATTGGTCGGAATTAATTTGTTTGGAAAGAGCAGGGATACATATACATAATATTCACTAATATTTAGTCATATTTTAACAAGAGAGAATCTCTAATTACCGATAAATACAATGTATAAAATATTCTTTAAAAATATATATAAAGTTTAAACTGGTATAGGAATGCATACAGTATAAGATTCGTATATATTCGTATAGTTCCTTGATGTGGTGGCTGAGAGTAGACATACGACCGCAAAGGGTTAATTGTTGATTGGAAATGATATTACACGATTGTTACTGTTACAGGTGCATACGACAGAAAAGCTGTTGCCCTGCAAATCCTCCCAAACAGCTTTGGGAAAGTTGGTATGTTTGGTGAGTAAACCTGTACCTTCCATTTCGATGCTCTTTTGCTACCCGCGACCTGTTTCAGGTTCGCCGTGGCCCTCATACTTGTTTTCCTCTTAACCTCCCTAGCGACTTATCTAGTGAGCCTTTGCAAAAAGAAACAACAGAACCTGATAAGGATCAGAAATCTATCTCCGACCACGGAGTCTTCTGCCGTTATTGCAACGATCAGCGGCCCCGGAGGAATAATCCAACCAGATATCGGCCGATTGAGCAATCAAGGGGGAGTTGACACCTTCATTGCTGTCGCCGAAACAAGGTTTGTAGTGGACAGTCAAATCGACTCATGCCGGCTAATAAATGATTGGTTTTCAGCAAAGACAAGGCCCGCAGCCTCGCCTCTCCTCTGTCTCCCCCATACCCGCCCATAGAACCCGTAAAGATCATCAGAGGCTCCGCTCCAGCAGAAGGCTTCCGGCAAACCAACTCCTACACCGAGATCGTCCTCCCTCCGGGCTATATCGACTCCCATCATTACAAGTCATAACATGGGCTTCTTCGATAAGCTGGCGACGTACCTCAAATCGAAAAAGCACATGGAAGCGAACATTCTCATCGTCGGGCTCAACAACAGCGGGAAGACGTCCATTGTGAACCATTTCAAGCCGGAGGACATGCGCAGTTTGGACACAGTGCCAACCGTCGGCTTCAGCGTGGACAAATTCAGGAACCACAATGTGGGGTTCACCGCCTTCGATATGAGCGGCCACGAACGATACAGGGACCTCTGGGAGCACTATTACAAGGACTGCCACGGTCTCATATTCGTGATCGACTCGAGCGATAAGCTGCGGCTGGTCGTCGTCAAGGAGGAACTCGATTTGCTGTTGCAGCACCCGGACATCGCGAGCAAGAAAATCCCGATTTTGTTCTACGCGAACAAGATGGATTTGAGGGACAGTTTGTCGAGTGTGAAAATAGCGGCGGCTTTGAACCTGGACAGGATTATGGACAAACCGTGGCATATCTGTGCGAGCAACGCGATCACGGGGGAGGGTCTTCAGGAGGGCGTAGAATGGTTCACTCAGCAGATCAGGGACGTTCTCATGTACGGCAAAAGCACGTAACTTTCCTTTTTTCCCTCTCATGTAATCTTCGAATTATTTCTTAAATAAACTCGACTCCTAAGTGACATCCATCAGCATTCTGTTTGCGTTTGACCCTTTGCCATGACAACCAGTGTTTATTTTCAGTGAGGCTTTTCTTCATTTTTCTTCAACGGTTTTTTTTAATGAAGAGTCATGAGTTACGGGGAAAGTTCGTGCCGACTTTCGACAAGAATCAAAACATATCCGATTTGAATGACATTTATGATTTCTGTCCATTTTTTCCGGGGAAAAACTCCCCTTCTTTTAGTTTTCTTAAAGAGGGAATTTGGGAGTGACCGAATTAAGTGCTCTTCGGAGGGTGGAAGCGGGTTGAAACATCCCCTGCAACTTTTGCCTGGACGCCAGAGATAAGGGATGCTTTTCCTGCCCAATAATTCGTAGAAGAAATTACGATTCCCAACAATTCTTCTATTTGTCACGTAGTGCAATGAGAAGCAGTGCTTTTCCAGCAATGTGGTCGAGGGTGAAATCCCTGGCTTTGATCCTTGCGAACCACCGTTCTTCGAAAAGGGCAAATTCAATAACAGAACACACTTTTAAAGCAGATGTATTCAACGCATAATAAACAAAATGTTTTTATTCGGTTCCATAAATAAAAGGTTGTCAAATTTAAAGAATTGGAAGCTATCACCAAAAGCACCTTTCCAAAATCGGGGACAATTGTCCGGAAAACCCAATAATATAAACATGGCAACAGCGCTGACGCAGAAAATATGCACAGATAGACTGATAACAGCAATAAGAAAGCAGAGATAAGGCCCCAGAAGAGAGATACGGGTCGAATGCCTGACAACCAAATAAAGAAAAGGAAAGCATCCGATGAAGGCGGAAGTTACTTATGACTCCGAAGCTCTCATGCGAAATACAGAAGCCCCGGAATCACTGACCATTTTCTAAACAATTAGGTAAATGGAGCACAAGCGGCTCTTGAGGGTTTTACCTTAACCCTTTAAAGGTCAGGGGTTGTTTTAAATTACCCCTAAGTGCAGACCATAGCCTGGATTCTTTCCTTCGATGACACTTCTATCTCATGCGGATTATAATTTAACAAACGATCGGAAGAGAGCCCAAATGAATCAGTCGTGCAAACTTTAAAAAAATATAATTTAAAAAAACATGAAACATTACTGTGGTAAAGCTCATCCGGGTTTCTTCTCCATGTCCTCCTCCATCGGAGGGAAAATGTAATTCGATTCCAAATTGTCGAATTCCACATATCCGTTCGATTTCTGGCAGGAGGCCCCGATCCTCTCGGCCAAATCCTTGAAAGTGGGCCTGTCCTCGGGGCGAGGGGCCCAGCAGTCCACCATCAGACTGTACAGCTGATCGGTGACGTTTTCCGGCTTGTCCAGGTGTCCCCCCTTCTCGAGGAGCGCAATCACCTCTTCGTTTTGTAACCGAGAGTATGGGAATGCGCCTGAAAGGAGGAAAACATATTTTTTAAATATATTCTCTCTCTCTGGAATATCATCTTACTCCTGAGAATATATTTTCAAAAGATAAATGTTTTTTGCTTCCGATTGTAAAGGGATTTGTTGGGTTTCTTTGTGAAATTTTTTGGGAATGAGGATACGTATTTTCTTTATTATATTATGTGAACGCTCTCATTTAGCCTAATGGGGGAGGATTTTGTAATTTATATATAGGAAATTATTTTTTATTTTTAACTTTTTGGTCCCATTCATGTTCTTTATTTCGTTTAATGTTTTCGGGATAATATACGTGGTCCAGTTGAATCAGTCTAAAAATCAATATTTTGATAAAATATTATTTTATTTTGAAATAACTTTAATTATATAATCCAGTGATGGCCAAACTTTGATAATGTGCGGGCCAAAGTTGAGTTTGGTGTAATTTCGCGGGACACAAAGTATAAGAAAATTAAATATGGATTTTTAATATCAGTTTTTATTCTCTTCTCATTTTCCATTTCACTTTTTTCTCATTTTCTCCTCTTTTCTTTTTCTCTTTTTCTCTTTCTTCTCATTTTCTCCTCTTTTCTTTTTCTCTTTTTCTCTTTCTTCCAGTATTCCACACAGATATTTATATTGCAATCGGTTACTTAAGGCTCAATTATCATCTAGTAGCTGAGACTTTAAATCAGGAAAGTTGCAATATTTGGAGAGGCCGTGATACAGTAATACAGCACGAATATTAAGTAAGGAAGTTTTCATTCGGGGAGAATAATAAAACAATTTTTTAGGTAACATCCCATGGAAAGACTCACCCAAAGTGCCGATTTCCCAAAGAACCACTCCAAAAGACCAAACGTCGCTCTTGCTGGAGTACACTCTGTCGACCAAAGCCTCTGGCGACATCCACCTTAAGGGGAACTTTCTGGAACTCTTGTTCACGTAAATCCCACTTCTGGACATGCCGAAGTCGGATATTTTGAGGACTTTGGCCTCGTCCATGAGAACGTTTCGCGCGGCGAGGTCCCGGTGGACGATGTTCCTGGACTCGAGGTGAGCCATCCCTCGGGATATTTGGAGGCCGAATATTTCGAGCTCCCTGTTATCGAGGACGTAGTCGAGTTCCTTGTTCTGGTGCTCTGTGTGCAAGGGCTGAGACTCGACTTCGTTTTGTGAAATATAGCTGCAGTCAGTGCTGTCACTTCTGCAATGAAAAGACCCCAAACGAGCAATAATTATTAATAAATGGAATTATTAAATTAAGAAAAGTGAAATGTTAAACTGAAAAATTCACTTAAAACTCTTCATTTAAAATAATTAAATTAAAAATAAAAATCTGTGCCTCGATAAAGTAATCAATTTAAAGTTTTTACAATTCGTTTTTTTAACATATTTGAATGTTTCATTGTATATAATAAAATTAATTTATTCTTCAAATAGTTAAAATTTTTAGGTTTATATACTCAGGAATAATTGCTGAGGATGTCCACAGCGATAAAACGTTCACTGAAAATGACTATCAGAGGTATAACCCAATAATTTTAACAATATGACGAATAAAAAAAAATGGGAAAGCCCAAAACGTAAAATTGCAAAATTATCTGTTTGGATTTCACACAATCTACAAAAGTGTTACTTTAAAACATGGCTTAATTCTCTCACTTCCGGGAAAAAAATTTTTCAGTTTGATCTGTTTAATGTTGCAATGTAATCTTTTCGTTGAAAGCGCTTAAGCCAGTAAAGGGCTTTTCTCACCTGGAGTGCGACAGTTGTGCATAACTGATCGAGTTTTTACTTCTGAGCTTTTTCTTCTCGAATTCCTCCCTCAAATTCTTTAAATAAATCAAAAGGTTGAAGGGAACGTATTCCATAATTATTGTCAGAGGCTGAGGCGCCAAACAATATCCGAACATCTTAACGACATTTTGATGATCCCCCACGAGTTTAAACACGTTTATTTCCTCTATGAAGTCCGTTATCACTTCGGCTCCCGCCGCATCTGGAAGAAATCGAAACTCCGGAAGTGGTCGGCGTCCTTCGACCGTTGAGCCCTCGAAAAGGCGGAAGTGGACTTACCTACCTTTGATCTGCTTGATGGCGAATTCGTTGCATCCTCTCAGTCTTACCGAAGAGTAAGCGAGGTAGACGACTCCGAAATTCCCGGAGCCTATCTCCTTTATTATAATTAAATCTCTGTAGTCGAAAAGGTAGGAATCCTGAGAGAAAAAAAGTTTTAACGGACGAATGAACATAAGAAATAATCACCGCCGATAGACTAATTAAATTTAAATAAAAAAATCTCTTTTTTTAATTAATTTATGAGTTCTTAACGCTCAGACGCGGAAACATTATTAGCCAAATTCAGTACAAATAAACTTAATTTGGATGAGTTTGCTTTGTAAAATCAATTAAGCATTTAAAACAAACCTACTCTACACTGCTCCTCATAAGACGAGTTCCAGACCATATTGGGCAACATATTTTTGAGGTCTAACGAATTCGGACTGCAATTCATTTCGGTGGCTGTCGGATCAGCTGTTCCCGAAGGAAACAGTTTCATACAGATCCTTTTGAGTTGTTTCTTCCGTAAGTACAGTAAACACGTGAGGATGGCAAAGAATATAAACATCAATACCATAATGTATGATAGAATTTTTTCATAGTTCAGTCTTTCTAATTCTCCTGTACCTGAAACCGCATGTAAAAATTCGGGAAATGAAAAATAAAAGGAAAATCCTCTTAGCTGGTGAACACTCAAAGAAATTCGGTTTCTCAAAAGGCATCCCTAGTTGATGTTTGATTAAAGTTGAGTAAACTTACGTTGAAGTATCAGAAATGTGGAATTCCCACGGCAGTTAAATCTATTTTCGAAATAACTTTGAATTCTGTATAAATTTTCGGCAGTGGTATTCAACTGAAAATACTGATTAAACCTGACTTTACCGACGGCGTTCACATCGGAAACGTCAATTCTCCTCTTAAATAATTTTCTCGAATTGATTCCATCTTCAGAGTATATGCTGAAGCGCAAATTGAAGACGAAGATTATCAACAAAAACTAAAGGAAATATGACGGCGATGTGCGGTACTTACGAAATGACAACGTTTGAAATATTGTGTTGAAAATGTTGAGGAAAAGACCAGAAAACATTAATCCCTTCGTTTTCCAAAACTCCCTCCAAAATCGGGCCAGACATGTTTACATTTCTGCAGCTGCAAGTCGCACTGTCGATGCAGACTAAAACCAAATTATTTCATTTCAAAGTTTGTTTTCATTTTTTAGTTTTATTTTTGTTTTTTTGTATTTTCTATATTTATATTTATTTGTGTATTTTATTTATTTTAAATTTAATATGACTTCAGTATTTTTAAATTATAATTAAGTTTTAGTAGTGTAAAACATAATATAGTTTAGTATTTTGAAAGCTCAAAGTTTTATTTTTTTTATTTTTATTTTATTTATTTTAAATAATTTACATTTAACTTATTGACTGATAAGATTTTATTTAATTTTTATTATAATATTTATTTAGTCTATGTTATTTAAGTTTTATTCATTTAACTTATAATTTTATATCTAATTTATTGACTGGCTATATTTTATTCATTTTTTGTTATGATATTTATTTAATCTGTTACTTAATGTTTTATTTATCTAACTTATAATTTCATATTTAATTTGTTAATTCTGAATATTTTATTTAATTTAAAAGTTATAACTGTTTATCTTTGGATCTGTACCTAATTTATAACTTTGTTTTGATTGTTGTTTATAAAAAATTTGTTGCTTATACTCCCTTAATGCCCTCGGGCGAGATAAGGGTAAATTATTATATTATTATTATATTTTTCATGAACCTAATCCTGCAGTTGTACGTTTTAATTTGCGATTTCCCCTTTAACAGTGAAATCCATGAACTCTTTAAATTCTAAGTTTTCGCACTTTCGTGTGAAGAGGTCGCCAATCGCCCTGGAAGAAGGGAGAAAGGAAAAGATAAAGAAAAAAGGAAGAAGAGAGGATAATGTGGGAGCGGTTGCGGGTGACAAAATCAAAATGTAGGGAGACGGGGCAGTGTTTATTACCTGGCGTTGAGTATGTGAGCCTGAAGGGCCTGCAGATTCCCTCCAGCTCCGGAGTAATTGTGTACTTGCAGTCGAGTTTGATCGGAAGGAAGCGAATCCCCTCGTTAACCTCGTCCGGGAACGCGTGAACGCTTTGCTGAAATAAGTGGAGCAGTCATGGAGGGAAGTGGGAGGGAAAGAGTTGAAGTGAAGTTGGCCTTACAATGAGCGGCTTTCTGTAGTAATAATGTTTGTTCTCGGCCTCGCAGTAAGAGTCATTCAGCGAGTCCGATTCTAGTTTTATTGACGTCATAAAAGTTTCCGAGTCCCACATTATTTGGATGTAAAAGGTGGTTTTGTTGTTTCCCAAAAAATCGCCCTGGGTCAGCTTTGCTGAAATCCGATGGATGCAGTAACTTTCATTCAGCACCAAAGGCACTCCGTCGGTGAGCTGAAAAAAGTCCGCCTTGGCGGATTCAAAGTCCAAGTAATTTGCTTCCTGCAAGAAATGCAATTCATTGGATCTTGTGACTGTTTGCTGCTGTTCAGAGAAAATAAATCGCATTCAAAAAGTTTTGTTAAACTGATTTTCTGGAGTTATCTCTGTTTTTCAAACATTTGTTCAATTAAAACAATTATTGGAAGAGATTCTTAAATTCATTTAAAAATGGAAAAAACACTTTAATTAAAGTTATTATTGAAATATTTTCATTTAAATTTCAATTTTTTTAATTTTCAAATTCTTCAAAATTTATATTCATTTAAACATTACATTGGAATGCGATCGCTTTTAAACCCTTTTCTATTTTTTCCCTAAAATTTTTTTAAAATTTATTATGACTTCAGTATTTTAATAATATAATTCAGTTTTAGTATTTTAAAAGCTCAAAGTTTTATTTTATTTTAATTTTATGTATTTATTAGTTTATCCATTATTATTTACTTTATCCATTTATTTAGTTACTTTTTTTGTATTCATTTACTTTATCCCCTCATTTTTCTTTTCGAATTTACAAAAAAAAGAAAGAAAGAAAAGAAAACGTGGATTAGATGTGGTAATAATATAGTGTAGTTTCTGAATAGTATGATTTTAAATTATGTAAATAGTTAAACATATTTGGGTTTGTTCTGTTGTATTTACTGTATTTTGGAAGCCTAAGTGCAGAGAAAAATATATTATATTATTATTTATTATATATTATGAATATAAAATACAGACTTATATTGTTTATTTATTTAATATTATTTTCGTTGTTTTTTCAAGGGTTTGTATTTATTTTATGTTTTAGGCTTTCGCGGGTTTCGTTATTTGTCGATTGTTAAAAATTTTTGTATTTATTTGTTTATAAATTTATTTACTTTTATGTATATAAATTCATTCATCAACACCTTTGCATGCATATGTGTTGCGTGTATTTATATGTGCAAATATTTAATAAGTTATGTTTTTTAAAAATTAAAAGAACTTATATAACGTGTAAAAAAAGTCAAAATATAATATAACTGCAGTGAAGCCAAATCGGGTTTGCATCAAATAAAAAAAAACTTAGACGGTCTTAGCCGCAACTAAATGGATAAATAAAACAGTAGAATTTATTTAAACAAAATAACAGCAAACAATTTTAATTGCACTGAAACTGTCAATACTGTGCTTACGTGACTTTTGCATAACGTCCAAAAATCAAACAAATGTGATTAGTGTCAATCGACAGTGTTAAGATAATTAATTCGGGAGAGAAGGCCTCAATGCCGACACTCAGTTATACGTCTTCGCTTTTGGGGAAATAATCTCAAAAATTCAAATCTAATTGGCGAAGTGACCGGAAGGGGAGGAGCATCATTCTTTATATTCCGAATTTTAATGCCGTTGGAGATATTAATTTTTTAATGTTTGTAATTCCGCGGAAAAGAAGAGAACCGTCTCGGTCACGCCCAAAGAGCTGACGTACTTCGGCTTTATTTCAATTATAACAATGAAATTGAATTGAATTGGGAAAGCTGATATAAAGTTTATTTTTGTTTGAAATTGCTTAGGTGAGATCCCGGATAATAACAAACACTCGCGGACGGATACAAATGGATTATTTCAAACCAGTCCCACTTCCTCAGTTCTTTTTCAAACACTTAATTACTCTTCCGAACAGATATTTAAACTGCTGTAAAAATCGGTTTTCAGACCCACAGACGAGCCAATGCTTTCATTTCTGCGCGAAATATTCCCGGAGGAACCCACGGAGAGCCACTTGGAGAGGATCTTCTGCCTCGCACCCCCTTGCACCCCCTCCATTACTAAGACTTCCACGAACTTTCCAATCACCTCTCATTCCGAGAATCAATTTAGAGGCCTTGAAGGCAATTGATTATGAGAAAAAAGCAGAGATGGAGAGCCTCAATGAAGTTCTGTCCGGTGAGATTAGAAAGGTGGACCCATATTCATTGAATTAAAGGGTTAATGCGAACGCGTCTGGACGGGAGAATCGGTTCAACTTAATTTGAGTTGAGCCTTCACGTGATTTTCTTTCAAATGAAGGCAGCCATGCGAAATCATCCTTCCTCTCTCTCTCTCTTAAAATAAGTTCTCTTAATTAACAGTGCTTCAGAGGACTGTCTTCAGAAAATGAGGAAATTTTCATGATAATTTTTCCTGCTTTGGGAAATTCTCGCTTTGTCTCTGCATTCATTCTCAGTTTCATTTCAATTGAGAAAATAATGAGCTGTCCGTCGATATAAATTTTGTTTTGTATTTTTTAATCATAAAAAAAAACAATAATTAATTGAACTGATATAAAATTTTCAAAGGAATTTTTGAGCGCAAACCTTTGTTTGATATTCGAGAGGTGAGAAAATTGAAAGGTTTTCCCAACCCTATGGAACACAAAATGAAAATGTACCTGACTGCAGTGAATGGTCCAAATGCCGAAGAGGAAAATCCAAATAGTGATCTCGATGTCAGTCATTCTGTGTCCTAATCTGCATGGCTCACGAGGCATCCAACGAATACGTAAATCTAATTCAACATAAAAGTCGCCTTCAATAAAATAACTAAACAAATGTAACTTCCAAGAGAAAAACTTTAGGAAAACAATGACGGCACCATCAGATGCATCCCTCAAGGCAGAAAATTTATTTTTAATCTCGATTATTTTTCTTTTTCAGAACCAGGGCCGTTGTTGAGAACACAAGTGGTCAGTTTTTCAGAAACTGTATAAACCGCTTTTGGGGGGTGGGAAACCAGGAGAGACAAAATTCAAAGCATGTGAAAATACAATTTGACATTTATCATAATATCATTTCAGATATTATTTTTGCGATAAGAACAGTAAATTAAAAACAAGAGTGTAACGTGCTTTTATATATTGCTCGGTTCCTCTTAAAATTCGTAAAAACTCACAAAATTCCACCATAGTCGGTTGGGGGACCAAGAATGGGAATGAAACGATTCCTGCCAGACGGTTCCATCATTCCAGTGTTAAATCAGTGTCATTTGGGGAACCTTGACCGACATAAATGAGAACCGATGGGAGTAATGCAAACACCGTCGTCGGATACAAATAAAATACTTCAGTCCTTCGGAAACCGGCACGACATTTCAGGACGTGGCCACTTGTGAACTTTTGTGTTGTTTTCGCGGGTTTTCGTCCCTCCACGGCTCGAGGAAAGACAGCGCGTGCCGTAGGTTGGCAGACTGATCGAGGAAAAAGTTCGACAAGGAAACACAAGTGCTAGTGCAGTACGCAAACGCGATATATTGTGAGAATGGAGTTTGTATTCTGATTCTAACGGGGAATTTATTTGGGGGTCAACGGCAATGCTGAGATGGGTGACTGCCCCATGGCCATTTGTAATATACCTTTCATTACCCCCAGGAAGTGATACTATTGGGTTGTTCGGAAAGTATTTTCGTTTTTTTGGGGGGAACTTGAAAGACAATTTTCATATAATGAATAAATCTTTTGGTAAATTATATATTGGTCATTCTGGTCCAACACCTTTTGCTATTTTTCTGGTAGCGACAAGATTCCCCATTCAAAAAACTTTGGTCCTTGCTGGCAAAAAACTGGTTTTGACGTCTTCATTTGAGGTACCATCCAAACAATTTTGTATGGACCGGAACAAATGATAATCGGAAGGCGAAAGATCTGGAGAATGTGGTGAGTGTTGCAGTATTTCCCATTCAAACTGTAACTTGTGTGAGGTCTCGAATTATCCTGATGGAGCACTACAACCTTCCTATTGGTTAATTCTGGCTTCTTTTTAGTTAATTGTATTGACCGGATCAAAATGGATCATTTTCCTGACGTTTGGGGAGCATGGGGCACCCACACATCGAGCTTCGAGGCTAAGCCCAGGCCTTTCAAGTGACTATAAACGGTCGAATTCGACATTTTGCATCAACTAATGCCCTTATCGCATCTTAGTCAGTTTCGACTGGCCTTCCAGTCTGTGGTGCATCTTCGACATCAAAATTGCGGGAGTTCTGGGTCTGGTGTACTCTTAACACGCCATCTCCATACACTCCCCTCTATTCTTTTCCTCGCTTTAACAGCTTTTTTGCCTTTTCTGAAGTAAAAAAGTAAATTATCTCTCTCCATATGTAAAAGGGCACCAACCAAAAACCACTGCGTAGAATTAATAGAAATTTTTCACACACAAACCTTATAATATCAGCTCTCAAGACATATAATAGTTATGCGGTTAAAGTATGAAGTTAATTTCGAAAAAATTTAATTAGGTCCTCTGACGGGAGAAACAAAATTACTTTCCGAACAACCCAATATTTTTAAAAATGAAGATAAAATTGATTGTTTTGAGTTTTCCTGGCACTGAAAGACAAACTCTACTTATCAGAAGGTCATGGTTTGCTTTCATCCCCTAATTTCGATTTTAATTCTGATAAACAAATACCCTAAGTAAACGGTAAGAAGTAATAAATAAATAATCAAACATAAATCGAACTTTTAATTAATTTTACCTAAAGGAGTCACCCCTTTTTCCAGACTTCAATAAGTAATAGGCTAATTTGTTTATTGTGGCCATCTTCTCTCCCTCTGCAGCCACCCCTACTACACAACGGAATAAGAATAATTTTTTTAAGTATGGACAGGAAGGGCAGGATCGCTCCAGGGATCACTCACCCTGGGAGCGCCCTAGGGGATGATGGCGGAAAATTTGCGTGGGACTTTACTAAAGGTTAATATTATGCTTTCGAGGCTTCTAAATTGTAGGAGGGAAATATACTGCTTTTTTGTGCAAATGAGCTGTTTCAAGAATATTATATTCGATATTAAATTCATAGAAAAAATAAAAACAAAACAATGATTCCACCATTGAGACCGGAAGAGTTTTTTATAAATGTTCCTAAAAATTCCAAATAATTTTTTCGAATTCCCGGCAAAATTCTCGGATTGAATAAAGGGAAAATAATCAAAACGAATTTTTTCAGTTACGAGGACTAATTTAAGTTGTTAAGAACTTTCTGGCGCATTTCCTCCCTTTTGAACCAAAGTCGACTTAAACTTTTAATTTATTCAAAAATACTTTTTTATGTTATCTTTAAAAGTTCTCATCTCGTCAAAATGTCTTCAAATTGTCATGTACCTTTCAATCATCATAAATTCTTGATCCGCCATCAATTTCAAATACTGTCAAATGATACATTAGTATAGTACTATCGTTTCCCCCTTATTAAATACTTTGATTATCTAAGGGCTAGGTGCTATCTGATGTTGCCGCTTCCGGTGGTATTTACAATGTGAAATGCAATTTACAAACATTACGCAAAGGAATGGTAATGAAAACAGTATTTTTGAGTACATTGAAAATTGAGTGCATTGATCCATTAAGTGAAATTAATTGCTCATTTTGTCTCTTTCAGTTTGGAAGGGAAGAAAATATTATTATACACCAAAAACGCAATTATTGTAAAAGGAAAACGTGCAAAAGATTCATTTATCTGCTCTTTGCCAAAAAGATGTGAAAATACTATACCCTCTTAACATCACCCATCATTGCAATCTGATTTATTTTTGTTGACTAGTTATGGGCGCGATCGCATCTCAAATACAAAAAAATGACGGCTGTCCTTACGGACTGCTCCTTATTTGATTCTTCTTCTTAATTGTCAAGTTCTGGGAGGACAAACAAACATTCAAACGCACAAAATTTTGGACTCGAACGAAAGATTGTAATTATATGCGAATTTTCATTTAAATAACTCATAACGCGTTAGAATTTCACACTCACTACAAACACTACTAATTCCGAACTCCGCTACCTTTAAAAATAATTGGAAACGAGCATTAAAATGTTGATAAAACTATGAACTCCATCATTTTCACTTTTAAGTCACAACTGACAAAATTTGTTTGCTTGCGATAACTCGAGAAACGTAAATCTTGATTAGGCCCACTTCACGAATGTTGCGTATTTGAGGTTATCTTAAAGTATTCACTAAGATTTTATTATGTTAGCAATCGGAGCAATGTTGAAATGATTCCAATGAAAAAAAGGTTCTGTAGGAACAAAATTTCAGATAAAATGGGTGGCACTTACCACCAGAGTAAAAAATAACGGTCGAATAACGTTTATTTACCTTAATTAGGCGCAACTTAAATGGTAATTTATATTTTATTAGGCTGTTATTCGCTGAATAACTTTAAATTAAATTTAAATTAATTAGATCTGTAGCAGGTTATTAATTAATTTTTTTATAAATATCTTTTAATACGGTTTATTTTTTATTATGTACCATTTATTTTTCACCTAAATACTTTTGTCTTTCTTTGTTTTTTGATTTTGCAATGTTTTATGAATGAATAATATTTATTTATTAAGTAATATAAAATGAAGCCCTGTATTCAATTATTCAGGAAAATTCAATACGACTTCCTTTGTCGTCTTTGAAATGTATCCTTCATTAACTTTCGTTCCTTTCTTTAATTTCATTGCATTCCCTATTAAATGCAGTTTAAAGGAATTATTTTGTAGGAAATCGATGCTTAAAACTTCTCTTAAACATTGTTCTCTTGATAAGAAGAAATCGAGATAAAAATTACAGATAATCCAATTTATGAACCTCTGATAAGATCATTTTTTTAAAGAAATAAAATAATAAAACAGTTATTTTTCAATTGTGATATTAAATACTAAAACCCTTTCTTACTTTTTACGGCGCCGACATTTTGCATAGAGTCTAACAATAAATTCAAACTTGTTTTTATTGATCTAATAGATCGGCTTTGTTGTGTTGTGATGTGTGGTGTTGTCGTAGTTTTGTGTACTTTATGTTATTAATGTAAAGAATTTTTTGTAAAAAAAGCCTACTGGCCAAATAAAATAAAATAAAAAATAAATCTGCTTTCTGTGGAGCTAAAAATAAATATTTAAATAAATAAATACGTTATTTAATTAATTAATTATATTTTATTTGATTAATTTAGTAATATTAATAATTTAATTAATTAATTAAATTTTTTTTATTAAAATAAATAAAGTGGAGAAGCAGGTAAATGAAAAATCAAGTCAATAAATAAGTACTATATAATTAAATAAATAACTAAAAAATACATAAATAAATAAATAAATATAATTATAAAATACTAATACATACTAAAATAATACATAAAATACTACATAAATAAATAACTGAATAGGCATAAATAAAATGTTTAAAAATTCAACAAAATAAATATTTCACACTGAGAGAATATGGAGGTCTAAAACTAAGAAAATCATTTTAAATTTATATTTCTAATTAGAGTTTACCTTTTGATCCAAGTCCTAGGATTTAGATGTTAGATCTATCGAAAATCACAAATTACTAGCCTAGCCCAATGCACTGATACACTGGAAATAAATAAAGTCGATAAAAATTATTGAGATTGGATGTGTTTTGTCCAGAAAATGGAAAAAACCGTTTAAAAACCGCGGCAATTTCTGCTTCCACGTCTATCGCAAACAATAAGAATGCCAAATGTAAATTGAGAAACTGATTAAATTCTTATCAACGCTCCAGTTGACATTAAAAATAAAATGATTTTGACAATTTCATAGTTGGAGCTTTTCCGTGATTTATGCTAAGGAACACCGCATGTGCTATGTGGTTTAATCACTGCTCCGATAAATTTATTTCAAAAGATGAATTTAATTAATATTTATGCAGTTGTATTTTCAATGATGGAATTATATAAGGAGACGAAGGTTATGTAAGTTGGTCGGTTTAATTTAATTTACTCCAAAAAAAAAAGAGTACATTTACGTAAGATTTTCAATGTTTCAGCGGTGTTTTCCTGAAACATTCCGAAGCCTGTCAGGAACTGATAGAAAGCTTTGCTTCTGCTTCAGCTAGATTTATGTTTTGCACCCTACAAAACGCCAGACCTGTCCATATATGTTGTTCATGTGTGAGCGACTACAATCACGTTTTAGAAGAACATACTAAAATTACTCAGGTATTTATGGTTTATGCTGTCTTTTACATTGTAGTAATAGTTCTGTTCAAAAAAAACCAAATAAGATTGTTGAATAGCTTTTCCTGGAATTTTTCTTCTGCAGTTTATACTTGTCTTAAATTAATAATGATCATAGCATTAATTGACATAATAAGATAATGTTGATTAATTATTTTTTTTATTTCTAGTTCAAAAATAACTCAAGTTGTAATGAGAAATTGGTAAATCAAGATCGTCTAGAAGTTATTGAAAATGGTTTTTCCTACATGACTGATTTATGGATGAAAGGACAATGTAAAAGTGGGTTTTAGCACAACTTAGTTAAATAAATTATTAATTAGAGGTTTAGTTCAAATTGATGAAATTCCAATAATTTAATTCTGTTTCAGATTGCTTTGAAAACAAAACTGAACTGTCCAATACCACCAAATTATTTATTAGTTTATATTCAGACATAAATGACTGCATAGAAAGCCAATATCACCCCACAAACAAATCCTACAATCCAAATGTATGTGACATATGCTCTAAAAAGTATTATAAAATGAGTGATTTCTATGCAAAACTAAAAGAAACCACAGGGAATGGAAATGTCTGCATGGATATTGTTGATTCGGTTGGTTACTATTTTACCTCATTAGTGACAAATTACTGAATCATTTTTCTGACTCATATTTATTGTTGGCTTAGTAGAGTTTGTCCACTGACTCAGTGTATCTTTTGCAACAGAACCAGTTATTGAAGTATGGATGAGATTGGTTCAGGATTCTTTAACCAGCCCTTTTTTCAGGTGAATGTCACCCAGCACCTCTGGAGTAATGTTCTTCATTGTGGAGAAACCATCATGACAATTGAAATTCCCTTGATTGCCACTTCAACTGCTTTCATTCTAATTCCAATAGTTTTCTACATCTGCGCTTGGAAGTTCACTAAAGACAGATCCTCAGTTGTATTAAATCAGAATAGGATTTCTCAAAGATTTAGGGAGAGGTGGAGAAGTAGAACAGGTTCTTCTGTCTCTAGCTGATGTTTTATTTAAGTTAGGTTGCTGTGAGAGATTTTTTTCACTTCACAGTTGTTTACATGTGGGTAAAATTGCCTTTTCAGCTATGATTGTCTCCCTTGCAGTGTTAAAAAAAGTCCAGTATGAAAATGAATTTTATCTAAAGTGAATTATGCTATATTTCTGATTTTTAGTCAATACTAAATGACAATTTCTCATTAATTACAGGATTAATTTTAAAATTTTTTTATTTTTTAAAATGATCAAAAAATCCATTGTATTTGCTTTTAAAAATTCATTTACACTATATATTTTTTTGAGTAATTGTAAAATATTATGTATGTAAATTCTCGCAAATAAATTTTATTGTTTTACCCTTTTAAATTTAATTATGAATTAAAGAGATAAATAGATTGGCAAGTTTATACAAAAATAAGATATTGAATTGTGTGCATTATTCATTAAATTAGTTCACCCATAATCCCAGCATATGAATAAGACTTAGTGAAGATGTTGAAACATCTAAAAGGTGATCATTAACAGGAAACAATACATGCAAAAACCCACAAAAAAGAATTCAAGTTTTGTCTCTGCATTTTGGGTTAAGTTAAAAACAATTTATCAATTTATTATTGTATTTTATTTTTAATAAATTTTTCTAAATTTTTGCTTCCATCCAATGAGGAAATATTTGAAAAAATTTGATTTTATTAATATTACATAACTTAAGATGAATTAAACATAAAAACAGTTTTGAAAAAGTTCTAAATAAATGAAAATAATTATACAGATTTCTCATAAGATGTTAGCAACTACTTCCCTGAATTTAAAGTGTGTTTTGTCTTAATCCACTCATCAGAATGACCAAGAATATACAGAAATCAAATACAAACTGCCTTTGAATTGACTTTCATTCATAGTATCAAAGAGGTAATTTCTGGTTTATAAATTCTAAAATATTCAGGCCATTAAACATATATTCATTACTGCATTCCTTAAAAGTACATAAAACTTCAACATTGGACAATATGAGCCTGAAAATGAAAATGTCTAAAACTTCATTATTGTAAGTTGACCTTGTTATTTTGTTAATTTGAATATATTGTTATTTTCTTTAACATTCATGTGTAATTTATGAAATAAAAGCTGACTGTATTTTACAAATGAAATACAACACTTTCAATTACTATTGATCTGCTCAGAGTTATGTTTCATTCCATTATAATTACTTAATAAATTTGCTGATGAAAACTAGTACCTGTCTCATTTTAGTGTTATTTTTTTTTTAAAAAAACCTCTGAAATTAATAGTTTAATTTCTGAGCAACAAAATCAACTTCATTACACTATACATTAACCAAAATCTCATTTGCTAATACCTCCAGAATCATTTTAATAGCTATAAATCCTTACAAGAGGGATCAACACAGCTGTCCCTATGGTTTTATTGCCCTAAGAATTTGTAAGATGTAAAATCTACACTGACAGCAGTACATTAGAACATTTTTAATTAAACTCTTTAAGAATTTATCTATGGCGAGGTTTTTTATTGTTTGGCTTTTTCAAACTTGCACTTCTTGAATTAATATTTTTAATGTCCTTTGTAGGAGTTATTGACCTGTCACCATTGATGATATCAGAGTTTCCTGACACATTGGAGGAGAGACCACCAGACACACAATTGCCTATGCTGTGCTTCATGTCTCTGTCTTTAGAGGAGACTTTCATATCATTGTCTTCTGCTCCACTGTTCCCACCCTGAGACTCACTTTCTGAATTCCTATCACCACTTTTTTCATTCTGATCAACCAAACCGCTGACAGCCTGAAATAGTGACAATTTAATTATTACAACAAAGCAGAACTCTTCCTTACCCAATTATGTGATGAATAATCAATAAAATTCTCAAACTTAATGCATTAAGCATGTTTTCACAATATGTAAAGTATTTCCTCCATTTTATGATATTTTCAATATCAAATATTTATGAATTTATGAACTTACAGCCATTGACGTTATTGATGATTTTGAAAATAATCTCTCAGCTTCTTTAAACTTCCTGTTCCTTTTGTCAGCTTTACTGTTGGTTGTTTTGTTGCTGGCTAAATACCTATCCCATCCTCTAATAATGTTTCCATACAGTTGAGTATCTTCCAAATAGGAGCCTTCAAAGGCATATATTTGTCTTTCTAAATTTGCTAAAGTTTCCTAAGAACAATAAAACACATGAAAATATTTGTAATAACTACCATTAGAAATACAATTTATTTGGAATGAAATTTCGACTGGTGCAATTAATTTTTCATTAATTATCTTAAAAATTTTATAAAATTATCAAGTGAATTCTAATTCCAATAATAAATGTGAACACATTAGACAAATAGCAGTCTAGCAGAAACATATGAGCAATTTGATAACAGTCATATATTTAGTAAGTATATTTATTTTTGTTTTCCTCCTTCTATAATAGTTAACACTCACTGCTATTTCGGTTTTCCTTTTAACTAATTCAGCCAGTTCAGTACGAATGTCAACAGTTGTAGTTTTGTTCGCCATTTTGTTTTGTTTATATAAACATAAATGAAATATTCCCGCTGATAAAAATCGTGGAAGTAGTGAAGAAACAAGACGTACTAAAAAAGTATCATTTCGAAAGTCCACTATATTTAGTTTTTATTGCTTGAAAATTTTTTAAATATTTCATAAACATTACAAATATATCTTATTAACAAAAGACTTGGAATATGAAAAGAGTAAACTGTTGAAAATAAAAAATTAAATATTAGATAATAACTTCTTA
The DNA here is from genome assembly GCA_028293925.1 of Brueelia nebulosa. Classification (NCBI taxonomy): domain Eukaryota; kingdom Metazoa; phylum Arthropoda; class Insecta; order Psocodea; family Philopteridae; genus Brueelia; species Brueelia nebulosa. The sequence continues at coordinate 394,966 of JAQIBA010000135.1, read as the reverse complement.
TTTTCTTATTAATAAATTATTTCAACGCATATTTTGATAATAGAATGAATATATTTAGTTGTTTTATTGATAATTAAATTCATTACATGAATAAATAAATGTTTTTTTTGAACTTGAATCAATTTCCGGTTGCACAATTGGCAATTCTAGTGACACGTAGCAAGTAAAATTTTAAACGCACTCAGATAAAATGGCGGAGTCAGTGGTTCATAACGCGATATATATTTTGTTTTGCAATTTCACTTAGAACTATGTCATAATTTGTTGATTTTTATTAAAGATCTGTTAAAAGTTTTATGGTTAATTGTTATTTCACAATATTAATGACACATTTGGTAAGTTTGTTTTCGCTTTCTTCAAAAACAATATTAAAAATGATGGTGTTTTTGTGAGGCGTCAAATTCTAGGAAATGGCGAAGGTTGTGTATTTATTAAGATATCTCTCTAAGTTTAGAAAAAATTGAAGTGACAACTCGTAATTGTAAAACTCAGGCTTGCAGTTAAAGCTTTTAATTCGGGCCAGATGATATGGAAGATTTCGTTGTATAACGTTTTTGTTTACTTTCCTACTCGAAGCTTGGACTTGTCTCCATAATTGTTGTGAACTTGGAATGTTTTTTTGCTACTTGTACCTATGTTAATTTTTTTAACTGACTATTTAACTGCATTTTAACCAATTTACATTCACTTTTATTACTGTCTTACCTGTTTTTCAGGGCTTCAACATAAAAATTATGAATTTTTGATTCAATTTTTTAATAAATTTAATTTAATTGGTCCTTAATGGTAGATCTTAAATTATTGCTTCCATTTCTCAATTGAAATTACTTTCCCTTGATTATGTAGTTGATAATGAAAAAATTAGTTGTTGTAAAGGAAACTCATTAAATTTTTACCTGTTATTCTTTTAATAATACATATATAGGAGGAACACAAACATGAAAAGAGGCCTTTTGCTTAATATCTTCCACAGCCTTAATGGAGTATTATGTGGATAATAATAGTATACAATGAAGGATCAGGTTATTTTAACAGTCTGAGCTTTTCATGAGATTATCTGGTAAGTTCATACTGATTAGATTTAATATTATTAAACTGATAGTGAAGCTCGGGATATTTATAAGGCAGGTTCCTGTTATTGTTGTGGAGGTCAAACCTGACATCTATTATCCTTAATTAAGCTGTGCTTAAAAAGTCCAAAGAAACTGAGTGCACTTGGGCTCTCAATTTGGAAAATTCACTTTGTTAAAAGGAATTATGTTGCAATGGCTGCATTTTAAATAATAAAATTCAACATTTTATTATGTATCATATGTAAGAGCTGATTCTTTTTGTATCATATGCAGTTTTTAATGGTGTGAATTTGATTTATGAGTGAAATATAATTTACAAAAAACTGAAAATACTTTCGAAAGGAATTATATAAAGGATGTTGATGTTGTTGTCTGAGTGGGAGATACAGATGAATTAGATATTGCTGATATTATGTTAATTTTAATTATATTTCACACCTTTGACTGGAGAAAATGTTATAAAACAGTGATACAAAGAATAGTTGAAAAGTCATCAGGAGGGAACATGAAATTCAATCGTTAGTTTGTATTTAATTAGTTAAAGTGTAATTCATTTTTAATATGTGAATTATGTACTTTGAGTTATGTACTGTGTAAATAGGAACTAACTCATAAGTATAAATATATAACAGTGGTAACATTGACTGACAAAATTGAAATCGTTTTCCCACCTGAGAAAAAACTAAATATATCCATTTATAATTCTCATACCGAATGTATAAACAATTTTTTTATTTGTGGTTTATAAAAAATAATAAGATATTCGATAATTTCCAAGATGAAAATTGATAAAATTGTTCAGAATATATTTATAAAAGTATAGCATTGCTGGCAAAAGAATGGGCCTGGGTTCAAAAGTCAAAACATTAGTTTTTCGCCATTTTAAGCAAAACTGTAAGTTTTATAGTAAAATTAGCTCAGACGAAAATTGTAGAGCATAAAATTATCTACAAAAAATGTTTAAATACCTTTCTTCCTAAAAGCCACCGTTTCTCAGGTATAACGATGCTAAAAATCCCTGTGTAAAGTGTACATTTACAATTTATTCAATTTTTGAAAAATTAAAAATATTCTGTACAAATAAAGCCAAAAAAATTAAAATCTAAATGACCTTCTGAACAGTAAAAACTTAAGAGAAACAAAAATAAAAATCAAATTGAGTTTGAAGTTTTTGTTGAATATCGTTGTCCCCAATAGAAAATTCACTTATATTTTTCATTAATTATTTAAATTTATTATGACTAACTCACGGCGATTAGCACAGCTGACAAACACGATGCAAAACTAACAGAATAAGACAGGAAAAAATTTTTCGTCGTGATTAAAACCGCGTAAATCGAAAGTCAGTTCTGTGTAAAATATTAAGCACGTTAAATAGCAATTTAGATAAATTTTTACGACGATTATTCATATAAAATAAAAGCACACTTTCAAAAGATTTCATCGAGAAATTCGTGAATGAGAGAACGAAAATGAAAGAGAGAGGGGTTTTCGACAAAATTTGAAACAAGATGGAATTTGAATGTGTGAGAAATTATAAAACGGAAGGTGAAGAATAATTGGAAGCGATTAAAGTCGAGATTTTCCGGGAAAACATTTCATATGATAATAATGCATCGGAAGGGAGCGATTCAGGTTTCTCGCGTTCGGAATCATCATGAAATTTAAATTGGAGTTTTAGGAAATAACGGTGAGAATATTTAAGTGTTCAGTTTCGAAAGGATGAAAAGATATGGGGAAAAGTTCTCTTTAGTAAAGGGTTAATTTGAAATGTAGAAATAATGGCGAATTGGAGGAAAACTGCGGAAATGAAAAGGAATAACTTGTTTAGAAAATTATCAGTTTAATTTTGGAGATAATAGGTGAATTTTTCCGATAAGGATGAATAAAATAAAATTATTGTCTTTCGTTGTAAAAGTCGCCGATGAGGACTAATAATTAGGGGTGCGATTATTGTAGCATTTTTTTAATTTTTTTTTTTTTTTTTAAACTTTAGAATGGGTCTGCGCTGAGATAGCTGGAACAAATGCCATGTCATCATCACAAGGTGATATTGATACTGCTAATGACAACACTAATTCTCTGCCAGCAGTTGGTGAGTTTTCAATTGACTTTTAAAGTTTCGTGTTGTTAAGAAACTTTTTTAATTAGTGCGCGAAAAATGGGAAGTTTAATGTTATCCTCTCTCCATCCCTCCCGAGAAAAATAAATAATCCCGATGTTTTATTTGCAAATATTAGAACAACCCTTTGATGTCTGCTTTTTGAAAAATTTGTAACTGTTAGTGTAACGTAACAGCCGATGGAAATAACGCGTAGAATGGCGGCCACGCGTTTGATTCATTGTCCAAACAGTTTTCCATTAATGGGGGCAGAATAATAATTTTAGCCGGGTGTCAGTGAGGGTAAGATCATGGTCAGCGCTGATTCACTGTTTACTGTTTCTCACAGGTTTCGCTTTTTATTAGAGCGTTGTGCAGTGTAATGGTGCTACGGCCGGTTAGCCCGAGGGACATTCTAACTCGTTCCTGTTCCTCCATGAGCGGAAAGCTTAATTCCAATTTATTTCGATTAAAATTCTCAGTCTGTGCTTATGACTCCTTTCATTACTCGTCCCGGGCCAAACATAAAATAATAATTGAACGAGTTTTTGCGAGCATCGCCAGACGAAACGGAAAGAGTCGCGAAAGACACGTGAAAAAACCTGAAGGAAACAGTTTGGGCGAGTTTCCGGGCTCGACCCGGAAAAATGTCAGTTTTCTGGAGTGAAATAATCAAGATATTGCCTGACTTCTTCCTCGTAATGGTTCGGCTCAAATTACGTTATCCTCAAAGAGATATTTCAAACGGTGGCTCAGATGAAACGATGTGAACATGATTGTAATGGCAGTATTTTACTCCAAAGGAGGCTCTCCCTTGCCTGCCAGTTTCACCGCCTTGTTTACCTTCCATGAAAAAATGGATTCGCGTTTCACAGCATTCAGCTCTTGTAAATCTCGTCCTTTTGTTGGCATTCTGTTAATTGGCGGGGAAAATGGAATTCTTCAAGTTCAAAGTTGGATTCGGAGAAATGAGTCAAAATGCTTTTCGAAGAACCTTTTGCCTAATGGAAAACTAAATAAGCTTTCGGAAATAATAGCAACGGCGGTTATAATTAGCGTTTAAGGGGAAACGCTCCAAAGTTGAAAAGGCGGAAACGAGTCAAAGGAGGCGAAAAGGATAGGGAAACCTTTTAGCATATATGCCTCGGTGGGGAATTTGTATTCCAGAAATAATCTACAAACAACGTCTCCGTTGGAATTGGATTCCTTTCACGAAGGGATGTTTTATTATTTCGAGCGGTCAGTGCTTTCCTTTAGTTTAAGGTTCGGAGTGAAGCCTTTTAATAAAAAAAATAAATTCGGGATAACACCAGAAGGAATCGTTTCCAGAAGAAAGGCTACTATCAAAGGGCCACAAATAGTGGCATTTTAACATATTAATTCAATACATAAAATGATGTAATTTGATGAGCGGATATAAGATTGAAAAAATCGCCTTATCGAAGGCAAAAGGGGTCAAACTTGGAAAAAGTTTAGTGAGTATTTTCCGTATATTTTCGGCAGACTTGTATTGTTTTCTGCCAGCTTTCAAACAATAAATTCAAGGCTGTGTGAGGCATTTGTTAAGAGGTTCTTGTATAAAATATCTGAAAGGTCGATGAGAATTACGTCAGATTATCGAAACTGATTTTCATCTAAAGCTCCGAACTGATTGACGGCTTAGGATTTACAATTGTTAAGCTTCCAGTGGCAATTCTCAAGTTCCTTTTGAGTATTTTCGGGTACTTTAAATCCGTTTCGCGGAGAGGAAGACAAGTGGAAGGCAACCGTTTGAGTAAAAGCGGTGGTTTTCTTTTTGTTGTAATTAAACTGATGGGGCCAGAATGAATCACTGCATTAGTCAAAGCTTATTCTCAGAATCCAGCTTGTTTTATATTTTGATTCTAATTATATATAATGTTATGTCATTCGTAACGTTTGAAATTTTGATATGGGCCAACGATTTACCTTGCTAATATTGTTTTTTTTTGTCTGTTATTTTCCAAGAAAATTGGGAATGAAAAATTCACAATTGAATTAGGGGGCCTAAAAAATGAAGTTTCTGCGATTAATGATCATTTGTCAGCTCATTTTGTACTTTGAAATCATGTCAAAGACATTTTAAGGTTTTTGTGAACTTTACACTTAAATATATTATATTGGACTTTTTTTTGCAACTTGAGGTGAAACGGACAGCCAAATATCAGAGTTTGACATTGTGTTTTGAGTTCGTAAATGCAAAAGATGGTTCGTATATGACTCACATCGACCAAAAACTAAGGGCAGAAGCTATAGCAAATTAAGCAACTCTCAAACAACTTCGATCAACTGAGAACAGTCAAAGCTACATTACTTTCCGGTCCCTCTAATATTTTGTATCTTGTCTTTTACTTCGGGTGCATCAGTGTATAATAATAAAGGTGCCATTTAAATTTAACTGATGCACAACTAAAAAAAAAATATCGAGGTTAACCTTAAAATTTCGAGAATTTTCTGATTCTACCTTTCTTCCAAATACATATATCTCAGTTTGTCAATACGTTTTAATTGGAATTAAATATAAAACGTCCAATGATTTGTGTCCCTAAGAACATAATCTCAAAAAAGACTGCAAAAACAGTCGAAATGGCCTTTACGGCCATAGTTCGCCCTCTTGCGAGCAATCACCCAAATCGAAATAAATTTTTCAGTTTAGGCCATCTATAATGATGTTGCATTTTCGAATCCAAAAATTGTTTCGTCGATTTGGTTTTCTGTTCTGCGTTCGCCTCTCGTGATGAGATACAAAGGGCACTAGATTTCTGTTAAAACCATTTTTATTCGCGGCGCTTTCCAATATTTTTTCACTACTTTAGTGTTTACCGCTCTTAATTTTCCTCTGTCACATTAATGCATTCATACTCTTTATTGCTTGAAATATAAATAAAACCGTTTAAAAACGGGGCGAAGTGTCGTTTTCATTGTCGAGTTGCGGGCAGGCCTTTAAATCAACTTCCCGATAAAGAAAAAACGAATCAGTAGTGAATAAATTAAAACCCGCGTAAAAGCAGCGATAAACGTATAAAGTTCCCATGGAACACTTTGAGGTACACTAATACTTCAGTCAACTTTAAGCTAACGACTGACGGTTGACATCAAAGTCATTGATTGTGTGCGATCGAGTGAAGGTCAGTCGCGTATCAGCAAAAGAAGTCGGCGAGGAAAATTTTCATAGAAAAACAAATTTTCCGGGGAAAACTGAATCGGAGAGAAGGGCCCCTTCGGAGTATCCCTGCGCTGACCGATTGCTGACGAGCGTTCTCATTTGCACGGTCAACCTGAGGGTACTAAAAATGGCGACACTTTGCAACTTCCCGTTAATTTTTTTATTAATTGCTAAATTATGAACTCGTCATTTGCCATAACAAAGAGAGAGAGATAGAGAGAGAGAGAGACGTCAGATCGCATCAATTAAAAAACTTCCACGAGTCCTTTGCATTTGTAGAGAATGTGACATCATCCGCAAAATAAATATTCAAAAATAGAAACTAAGTAGGCCTGTCGAGAATTAAATTTAATGGCTAGGTAGAGCGAAGGACAAAATATGTACCTGATGGGTAAACCTAAGCGAAGCGTTTCGTTGCGGTGTCTGCCATCTTCTCCCGTTTATTCTTAGAACCTGTGCCTCGTTTTGAGAAGTTCGCCGATACGCAAGTCTTATTTACGAATCTCTTTCTTATTGATCTAGTAAAAGTTCTATTTTTATAACTGCCTATTACGTGTAAGAAAGGTATTTAGAATGTCGGCTGTTATCGATGACTTGATGTTGGAAGGATTTGCCAGCAATACCTGAGCGCGTTCCCTTGGGGGACAATGCGAGGGGCCCCATTGCATTTCCATTGGGCGAATTTCCCCTGAACACGCTCATGAATTTTTGTAATTTTCATACTTAATTAAAAGTAAAATCCAAAGCTGTATAATTCAGACAGATAGTTCCTTCGCTCCAGGGTAGTTGGTTTTTATATTGCGTAATTGTTAGAGTTGTGTGCAGATAACTCGTGTTACGAAGAATATAGTTTTTATTATACGGCTCATTCAAAATTCGTTCACCTGTCGGTTTGTCGTGTCGCTATGATCAAAGTCTGGAATCGATTTTTGATTTTCTGGCGTTCTTCCCTCCAATGCATTTACTAGATTTTATAATTTAAAAGTAAAACTATATGGTTTATAAATAAGCAAATATATAAAACCGTTTTTTAATGTTAAGTTGAAATTATATACAGTAGTGCCCAAAAGTATTTTGACTAATACAAAATTTCATAATTTCTTAGTTAATTATTTTATGATAAGATTGTATTTTACTGTTGTATTATTTAGTCATCAATACTATTAATAATATATTTGTGGCATTAAAATAACAAAATATACAAAACATAACATTCTTCTTAGTCTTCTGCATTTTCTTTAACACTCTTACTTAGAGCCAGTATTATATAATTATAAAGATATACTCTTTGTTTCTTCTGTTATTTAATTAATATTATATTTATAAATGTGACAGCTGTTGTAATTATATTTCCAATATACAGAAATACAGTAATTATATTTCTGTAATGTGTAACAATTGTATTTCTATAATAATTGTATAATTCTAAAGATATACTCTTTGTTTCTTCTGTTATTTAATTAATGTTATATTTATAAATGTTATACAGCATTTTAATGAAAGCCTATGAAACATCACTTTCTAAGTAACTCTTACGGGTGGAAAACTACAAATTTTGTATTGTCAAAATACTTTTGAGCGTTACTGTATGTATTTTTTAATGCCTCCATGAACTCCGCAATCTTACATATATTTTTTTTACTGTTTGTATTATTTTTTATGCCTCTTTAATTAAGAAATTATGTATAATTTTTATTTTTTATTTTCTCCCCACTTTCCCCATGTTTCCATGTTTTTTCTCCCCTTTTTTTTATTTTGACACTTTTCTTTGTTTTAATTCTAAAAAATTCTTAAAACCTTTTGTTTTTGAAATGTTTAATAAATTTTTTTCAGTTGAAATTAAAAAGAATATATTTGTCCGAAAATTGGATGTAATTATGTACTGAATAAACATTGAATTTTTATTCATTGAGTTTATTCCGGATGTTTGTTTCTTTTATCGTAAACTTGCTCAACTCGAGGGCTACTTCTTAAATGTTATTTTCTGGTACATTATCGAAGTGTACCATCTATTTTCGATCTGTGGGAAATGGGAAAGGGAAGAGCAGAAGAGACAGAGGAAAAACAAGGTGGGGGAGGAGGTGAGGGATGCAGATGGACGAGGTGAGCAAGAAAGAAAAGCAAACGCTGGTCAACGAACGCTATTTTTAAACGCGATAAAAGCCAAAGCAAATTAAAAATTTCGTTCGGTTATCAAATTGATTTCAATTTTTAATTTCATTCCAATTTTTAATGGGAAAAACATTTAAATGAAGACATTTTGTAAACTCGAGTTTCCAACGCTGAACGAGGGGCCTTGAGGTGAGGAAAGAAAAAGTCAGAACATAAAATTCAAATGCAAAAAGCGATTTCGTTTATGCAAATAAACATATTTTTGGCGAAAGGGGAAAATTTTTCTAATAGGGACCGATACAACAGCAACAGCAGACGCTTCACCTCGGCTGCGAGACAAACCTGTCCCCCGATATGCACCGAATAATTGAAGCAGGAAGATGCGGTCCTGATCATTTATTCGAATTATCTTAATCCAGTTCAACGTTTGTGAGCAAATGAAGCGAACGGGTCAGCGCTCAAGGAGCATTAGTTTTCCCTTCGTCGTTTTCCCGATGGACACACTGATATTATGATACCGTAAATATATGTATCTGCATTAGTTAGCCATTAAACAATGGATTTTGAAGTCGGGCTTTCGGGGAGTCAATAAATTGGGGAAAAGCAGCATAAATAGAAGCTGCTCGTAAGCAATGATACTAATGATTCTTTGAGTTTTTTGTGTTAGTTATCTCAGCAATAAGCTGGTGAGCAGCATCGGTTAGATTTTCAGTAAAAAAAACACAGTAAAACAACAGTAGAAAACAGTAGAAATGAAGAAAAAGGAGGAATAATCAGTTTTTGAGAGTTTAATATCCTTTCATGTTATTAATTGTTTTTTAATGAATAAGTAATGGAAATAATGAATTTATTGTTAACACTAATAAATATGCAGAAAGTGAGATGGATTTAAAGTAAAAAAATTTGTAAGTTTTTAAAAGTTTCATGAGTCCATTGGGCCTTGTCTTGTGTAGGTTTAAAATGATTTTTATAATAGTTTACCTCTGTTCCTGATTTTAAGGAATATTTAAAGCGGAATTGTTTAGTTAAAACCGAATAGTTTAAGTTATCATCGATCGGAAAATGCATTTTATATGAAAAACACGAAGGTACTTCACCTTAATATGTAAAGCGTCAAATTTAACCCTTTCTCTGACCAACAAAGATCGAACTTGCATTTATCGGTAAATAATTGGCACGTCTCCTACACTATTTAATGGCTCAGTATTTTTAGTTTCAAATAACAATTTTTATTGAAATTTTGCGGATAGTGACACTGAATGTCACAATTTTTTTATAACCGCTTTTTTTTTTCGATGATCAACTGAAAAGGTCGGGGGAGGAAAGTAGTAGTAGATATGCAAAGGGGAGGAGAAGAAAAGAAGAATAGAGGGATTTCTTCTGATGTTAGAAATTGCAATTTATATTTATTCTTCGTTCCTGGCTGTGGTCGGTGCGTCAAATATTGCAAAACTTTTGCACCCGGGGCTCACAGTGCGTCATAATTTATTTTCAAAGTGTGTGCGACTTAGACTTTTTCGAATTCGCACACCCCATATCGCTCCCGGCGAGTGGTTTTCGTTCATTCCTTCCCAGATGAAAACCTACCATCCGAAAAGTATGATAACATTAAGGTCAACACGATTCAAGTTTGATCGGCCTCAAAATAGAGCTGATGAATTTTTAGCTGGAGAGAATTTCAAAAAAGGATACGAGTGGGTGAATCAACGACTATGAAAACGTTTAAAAGCCTTCGGAACGGCTTCCTGGAATCAGGTACTTTATTATATTAAACTCGTGGGGCGATTGGAAGTATCCAATCACGAGCGGATTCGGACTCGTTTGAGTTTGTCTTTCGCTGGGAATGAGTTAATGAAAACTGAGGGCGTTGGATTCATTTTTGTGCGTAAGTGCAAAAGTATGCCTTTTGGAGAGATTCAGCTGAACAGTATTGGTTCTTTTAAATCCTTAGGTACTTTTAATCAGGAGAAAAAGCAAAAAAAATGAGGGGAAAATCGTATAAAGAAGGAATAAAATAAATAATTAACAGTTAAGGAAAAGGCAAGAAAAAGCAGAGTAAATGTAAAATGTAGTAAATAATAAATAAAAACAAAAAAATTAGAAGGCAGAACGGAAATGTCTGCTTTGGCAGTTAATAAATTTGCCATCACGAATAGTAATTTTTTCAACATGTTTCAAACATGTTGCTGGAACTATTGTGGCCCATAGTTGGCCTAAACAAAATGAAAAGTACAAGAAAATGATGCAAAGTTATTTTGACTGCTTTGGGCTGTAGCGGTGAATGTGTACCTTTATCAATTCATATATATTGATGCACTGTCTGCTTCGCCTAACCTAATTTAGAATATGTAAGATTTCAGTCTCGTGTGTGCGCTTTTGCGAAAAACCGTTTGAACGGATTAATTCCCAATGGAAATGGGGCTTATATTTAATCCTTTGACTTTTCTGTCGGCTCAAGTTTGTTTCAGCGAGTGATGAAATCTTTCGGAATTAATGAATTTCGGAAATCAATAAGGGGAAAAGTGCATTTTGTTGTGTTGTAAAGCGATGCATATCGTCATGAAAGCAATCTAATCACTCCGTGTAGCGTCTCAGTAAAAAAAAAATAGGTCGATGTCGACTTAATTAGCTGGAAAGCCACGTGCTTTCTGCGTTGGCAATTAATATAACCCGATTTAAACAACCCCAAGGTGGGCCTAATGAAAAACTCTTCATCCCCGGCCGAGTGAACGCATACTGTTAATTTCATTAGTTATTGTCGGATGTTCGGCAAAGGCGAAAATAGATTGTTTTGCTGTTGTAAAACTAACCGATTAGTCGACAGTCCTGATTTCCTTTTACCTCTCACGTTTCTCCAATTAAATGATAAATTTTTGGTAAATGAATTATCGATTTGAGATGTAAAAAAGAAATTATTGAGTACGCGCCGGGGAGTTAAAAAATTTGTTCTATATATAACACTGAATAGAAACAGGTTACGAATTAATATTCTATTTATAGAAGTGTACAAGGACCAGAAATAGAACTTCATGATTCCCATCTTTCGTCTCCACTCCCTTCCTCGCCTTTCTCCGTCTTCCTCTCTCTCTTCTTTCTCTCTTTCCGTTTCTCCCACGTCTCATCAAAACAAAGAAAGCAGCCGAGTTTGTTTGCCCGGTTTATTTTTGATTTATTGTTATTTATACGCTCGCGTTAAGCTCTTTCTCGCCTTCCAACATTAATGCATGTTAAGCATTTTCCTCCCGAATGTTTTTGTCATTCTGTGGAAAAGAACAACTCTCCGAGGGTTCCTTGAAAAAGCTTGGTGGCATCCCTGTTCTAAGCAGGATTTTGCGAGGACAGGAAAAGGCTGCATCGCTGAAATTTATTCCTCGCTGAAGAATGAAAGGCTGAGGAAGAGTGCTTTTTCGAGAGTTCCCTGAAAAAGATGAAGCGAATACTTCCGGGTAATGATAAAAGGAGAGTAGGAAAGTAGAAGGAAAATTTAGACAGGAGTTACATAAAGGACGAGGAGGATGTTAAACCCTTAGCGCTTATTAAGGCTTTCACGTTCCTAAAAGCCAAAGGGCGCGGGAAAGCCTTTTTTGAGAAGGTTGAGAAAACTCAGCCCTTTTGCAAAGCTTTGTCGGAAATTGGGATAATATTTCGCTACTTTTATCCGATGGTGGATAAAAAATATCGCCGAAAATCTGAACACATTCGGGTTAGTGTAGCCGCATTTCTCTGTATCGCTTTTAGAAAGTTTGGCCGATAAACGTATTTGTAGCTTTTTTGAACAAAATGTATTGGAAGAAAGCATATCAGAAAGGGTGGAAATTCCTTCAAAACGTTACCAAAATGTAAAACATTATGAGTTTTAATGATTGCTATTTTAATTTTTCTGATGTAACAGTGGTTGTACGTAACCTGTGGGTCGGCAACCTTGTCTCTTCTATTTTCGATGAAAATTTTCAGTTTCACTCTCAGTGAAAAATTATTTTATTCAAAATCGCTCTATCTTTTTTTAATTCTCCCCTACCAAAAGGAGAGATTTTTGTTAATGACGACTTTCAAAAATGCTTCCAAATCTTCACTAGGATTTATCATACATTAGGTAATAAATTAGAATTTATTATTCGCAAGAAGTCCAATTTTAAAAATGGAATAACAGTTATAGGCAATCCACCCCTCCCGGATTCTTTTATTTTTAAACCGATCCGTTATTTATATCCTAATCCGTTCCGATTGTTCAGATCTATTATTTGTGGTCATTTCGTCTCCTTCGTAAAAATCATAATTTTTCCCCCGAGTCTGAATTGAATGATGAATATTTTACTTGCATAGAAAGAGAGATCTTACCTTGGTGGGGGGGAGGGGGGGGGGAATAATGCTTTTGTAACCATTTTCTGCCTTCGCGATTTTCTCCGCTCCGGGAAATGTCCTGTGTTTTTGAAGTAAAATAATGAAATTCGGGGAAACACTCCCGTCGTGAGCGATTCTCTTCGAATTAATGAAAGCGAATTTCGCTTTTTGGAATTTTCTCGTTTCCCTTCTATTCCCGTTGGCTTTTATTGAAATTAGCAGTCGTTATGTATGTATTATTTATAAATGGTGAGCTGAGGAAGTCTTTTTGAGAAATCAGTTGGAAGGCTCTGATTCAAAGTGATAATTTTTTTTCAAATATGGATCGCGATAAGAAGAATGGAAATTGATTTAAACTTTTACATTAATAATTATTCAAAGAAGAATTCAGAGAGTTTGGAGGGAATACACTGTCGGGTTTGAAACCTTCGAAATCGATAAGTAAAATTTTTTTACATATTTTTTGCTGACGGATTTGTTAACGAGGTTTTCTCTTTATTTGAACCGTCACAGGCACTGTATATGTATACTCTGGAAGGGTTTCGGGTCACCGCCGCGTATTTAATCAGCCGCGAAAATGGGTCGAAAAATATTTACAAAACTATGCCCAGTGGCGCCAGGTCCCTCCGTATGCACTTTATTTAATGCCGTTATCGTAATTTAAATCGTTATCAGAACTTTTTTAATAAATTAAATCACAAAGTATTGGGCACGTTAGTTATCTTTTAAGACTGCTAAAAATAAACGTTTCGTGAACGGTTTTTGTGATTTTTTTTTCTCCCATAAAAAATTAAAATTAAATCGATCGGGATTAACTTAAGCCGCGCTTTTGGGATTTTTCCAGTCGTTTAGGGTAATTAAAGTTTGTGTTTTTTTTTTCTCTACTTAATTCGTGCTCGCTTGTTGTTCTGATGACACTCTATCAGTGGGTTTTTCTGCCGCGAAAATTGCACAACATTGCAGTTTATTTCGTGACCGAGAAAAGCAAAAATAAATGAAATAATGCGAGGAACCAGAAAACCGGAATGTAATTTTAATCTCTCTTAGGTAAAATCATTTCAGGACTTGTTTCAGTTAATAGACAAAACAACTTTTTGCCAGGATATACAGTAGCTGGGAAACGTGGGCGGAGATAGAAAGACCAAAATTGTCAATAATCAAAATGAGATATTGCAGAAAGAAAAAAGAGGATATCGTAAATTAAGTAATAAGGCAGGAAGATAATAGGTAGATATTAGACACAGAGATACATCTGACAGATAATGAGTTATCAAAACATTGAGGAATTGCTAACACATGATGGGAGTAGATCAGGAAAGACAGAAGGAACAGGAAAAAGAGGATGATAGCATCAAAGAGCCCCAGACAGATGGAAATCCATTGTGAAATCCCGTAAGGCAGAAGAGGATCGATTAAGTAACTGAACATCACTCAGAATATCGTTTCAGCTTTTTCACAGACCAGTTTGTAACTTTTTTTCTATTAGTGTCACAATAAGGGAGGCATTTAATGTGTTGTCTTCTTAATTTACACGTAGTGCATTTCCATCTGATTTGGTTGCCGTCCTTCGGCTCAACGGCTTTCAAGGATGCGGTTATCATGTAAAGTGGAAATATTTTGCTTTATTATACAATTCGCTCGAGTGTTCTTAAGCCGGACGGATATCTTTGTCTCAGATTTCCCATCGTCGTTTGAATTTTCACTGGTTGAACGCAAAAACCGTACTGTTGCTGGAAATATACGAGACAATCTACTGTTTGTTCCCCCAATGAACCTTAAAAGAACGGCACAACTTTGCACGGATTTCCACTTCGGATAAACCAAACCTGGAAAATTGGGTGACAGACCAAAAGAAAACCTCGAACACACAGATAACGGAAAATTGAATGCATCTGACGTTTATTAAATGTTTATTCTTCTTTTTTAAATAAAAACTGGGCTGGTTTAGAGGGGATCCTTTCTCGGGACAGAAATAAATTTTATTTATTTATTTTCGAGGGAGAAAAAACAAACTGAGGATCTAAAATAGGCCGAAGTCAATTCCAGTCTTTGAAATAACTCACCGATGGGAAGTGGGAGAGGCAAAGGAAGATTGAAAGAAAGATAAAAAAAGAAAAAAATACTACACAATAACAGTAAAAGTACATTATGTGGCTGTTCCACGTGACCTTGAAGTTATTTTCGTCTTCGCTCACTATTGGCTTATAAATCCACCGCGTGGAAGTGCGTCGATTCGTAAGAAGGCGGGGACCCGCGTAAGAGAAAGGCGGGCGCGAGGGTTTTTCAGATTTTCCGATGGTCGCCTTTTCCCGCATCGAGACCTGGCCGCTCTCGACATAAGTTAAACATGGCGGGAAAAGCGCGAAAACTTTCTTTTCCACTCGTAACAGCACTGCCAAACAAATTGCTTTTTTTTCTTTTCGGTTTTAAACATTTTTTTTTTCGCAGGGATTTTTTCGCTCGGGTTTATGTTGGCGATATTGCGTATTCGTTTCAGTCGTTGCCGAATTTTTGTAATTGGTCGCCACTTGGGCTTTTCTCATGTGCGAGTTTTTCTTCCAACGACAATGAATGACTCTCTCCTCACGTGGCGCAATTTATCAATCGGTTTTTTCCGACTAATTTTTAATTGAACCGCGTTCAATGGGAAAAGTTCAAAGTTTTTCATTCGGAAACCTTAAATAACGGTAATTATTGCTCGGTTGATGGATGGAAATATTTCCTTTGTTTTCTATAACTTTTTAGTGATTTTTACCAGTGAACCGTCATTCGTGTTGTTATTGATATTATTCGAGCACTGACACTATTTGGATACGTTGTTGTTTTTATTTAATGCGGAGTTTGACTCAATGTTCGCGTGTTGCTGAAGGTAAGATTTTTACTGTTTTTTGCATGCTGTCATTGCAGAATTCCAAGTCAGCTTTTCGAATGGAACACATTAAAAAATTGCCATTGCATATTTTAACATTGTAAAACAACTTTCTGGCAACGTTGTTACGTTATTCATAATGTATAACGTAGAAATTTCCTTTTTGTGAGGACACCCCTTTTCCCCATTTAGTCCGTTAAATGGACGGATTATTTCGAATTAAATATTGCTGTAAATCATATTTGCGATGGTGAATGTTTTTAACATGAACACCACTCAAATTATATGCATTATCATATGTCTGTGAATTATCATGCCCTATTGTTTTTAATTCCTGCAGGAGAGCGGCATCGTTGTCTATTCTGATATTTTTTTTTGTTTTATGATAAAATTTATTCTGATATTATTTTAATTTTCATTATCATTCTCGAGTGGATTGGCGTCAAATTGGAACGAGATTTTGACACGAGTCAATTATTGTCTTTCTTTCTTTTCCAAAAATTTTCGAGCCTTTTCTCAATGAATTATCCGAGCAGTTAAGCTTCAAGTTATAGTTTAAAGAGGTCACAGTTTATGTTATAGTTAGCCTTAGAGAAACAATTCGGTGAGCGATATTTTTAGAAAAATGACATCTCTTATGGTTTTATGTAATATTCGGTGACGAAAGTGTTTTTTTTTATGTCGAATTCAGCGTCATGTAAACCTTTTATAGAATCAATGAGGGCCGATTAACCGATGATTACTTCAATTGAAGTTTTTCTTCTGCTTAAAACGAGAATAAGAATTTATATTGAATGCGATATACGGAAACAGTTTCTAAGTTTATAGCTGGGAAGATTTTGAGGTGTGGAGGGGGGAAAAAAAATTTGGAAAATGCAGCGTATAAAGAGTCATTAAAAGTGGCGGTGGTCAGTCGAAAGTGCTGCCTTTGCTGCCATAGAAAAACGTCTTCGGGGCTCTCCAACTCAAGAGAGCCATTGAGAATTTGCTTGGATTGTTGGGTAAAATCTTTACATTGTGGGCAATCCTGGAAAAGTGTTGTGATTGTTCAATCTCCCTGTTTGGACGATTATTTATCTGAAGTCAGTCAAGTTCACCGTTTGGAAGATTCCCCAATTTCTCATCAATCACCGGCATTCCATAACAAAATGGAGCTTTAAAAAAACCTTGAAACTGGTCAGGGATGTGAATGAAAGTAACTCAATAATTGAGTCGGTGCCGTTGATGTAAACACGAATCAAATAAATAAAACTCGGTCTCATTGGCAGGCAAACATGACGCGCTTGTAAAAACCAATTGATTTTATTTTTGAAAAAAAATCCCCCGTACCCCCACTCCCAACCCCACCCCCCGGGGGGCCCCCCCTTGCAGCAAAGCAATCTTCGGATTCTCGGCTTTGGGCCATCGCAAAACAGAAACGCAACTACCATGTTTATAAACAAACATAACCCTCATTTTATTTTTAGCCTTTTCACAGGAGAAATTATAAAGACGATAACTGGTTGCAAGCTTTAGATTACACGTTAATTTGGAAAATTTTCATTTTTCTTTTCCGCCGGTTCCCTAAATAAGCACTGGGAAATTGAATTTTCACGAAAATTTTCAGAATGAAAATACCCAACTGTCGCTTTGCACCCATCGCTAACATCTCCAAATTTTAATGAATAATTTTTAAAACGGTTTTTTTTATGGTTGAGGTATTTTTCCAACTATCAAACTATAACAGCAATGGAATTCGGGCTGATTTTTTGCGATCTACTTTAAGTTAAGCATTGTCAAGGACTTGACATCCCTGCCTTGGCTACATTTGAACACCGATAATAATATTCTGCTGACCCGGTCTTGCTAACCTTCTGGAAAATCTAGAATATGACTTTGCTTAAATTACACGGCATTGTAACGTCGAAGTTAGAAATCGACATTAAATGTCAGGGATTAATACAATGACCCTTCTTTGCGTGTCTGTTACTCGTCGGGGGTCGCCAAAGCGGGGAGGAAAAGATATTTTCACGGAATTCACGGGAGATGTCGAAGTGCAAGAAATAAAAGGTGCATAGGAATTCAATTTGGAAGTGAACATGGTTCGAATCAGAAGCAGTGCAGAAACTTGCCAACAGCAAATCGGGAGCATAAATTTCGAAATTGATTTTCTCGACCAGCGTGATTGATCGGACATTGTGTCAGTGATAAGTTCAAACTTTGGCGAAATGTTAACTCGACGCAGCACGAAATTCACGCAGAAGAAAGCTCATAAACGGCAGTCGATTTGATCGCCGGGGGAGAGAGAGAAAATCGATAAGCTTCAAATTTATGTGGTTTTTAATAGTTCGCATTTTAAACTCATGAAATGATTAAACCGAAGGATGTGTGTTGGTTTTATTCACTGTTCATCCCCTCACTTGAGGGATGGTTCCTTTGGCAGAAAGAGTTTCTGCTCTTTAGTGGCTTTAAAAAAAGCTTTTCCCTCGTTGGAGCTCTCCTGCGAAACAGTCTCTTTAAAGGTATAAATAAGCATTTATGAAAAAAATAATTTACTCTAATCGCCAGACGTGGAATGAAAATTCCACAGGCGTAAAACACAGAAACAGTTTAAACGGATCAGGTAGGGTTCATGACCTCATCCCATGCGAGAAGTTTTGAAGATAGGTTGCCAGACGATGGAATGCACGTTCCAAGATGCGATGCCACATTTACGGCCACCGACATAAATGAAAAAGTGCGCACGGCCATTGCCGAGCACCGCCTCCAAAGGAAGTTTTTCGGCAAATTTATGTAAAAGTAGTTGGAAGCGGACTCTTAGTCTTTTCCCCGCGGTCGTCTCGACCCGAATGCCCCGGTTCATTCAAACCGGTCTTTGTTACAAAGGTGGCAGAAAATTTCCCAAGGAGGTGGATCAGT
This sequence comes from Brueelia nebulosa, assembly GCA_028293925.1. Classification (NCBI taxonomy): domain Eukaryota; kingdom Metazoa; phylum Arthropoda; class Insecta; order Psocodea; family Philopteridae; genus Brueelia; species Brueelia nebulosa. Next base: position 376,388 of record JAQIBA010000135.1, on the reverse strand, counting down.
TGCTGGAGAGGATATCAGATTTAATGGCCGGAGTCTCGAGATAAATTGCACGGAAAAGCCCGGCGGCGTCATTTAAATGTAAAATGGTTCTTCTCCCCATAACCGGAAAGGGGTGACGGCCTCCCCGTGGCAGAAGCTCCCTCGCACGTGCATGCCAAGGCACGGAAGTGGTCCGCCCGAGCGCGCCAACATTTACCGATGTTAATTGGCCTTCCCGGAAAGTGGAGGAAAGCGAGCAAGCCTTTTCCGAGAAGTCATTATCTCTTTAATTATGACAACTGCGTTGACCTGTAAGCACTTGAATCACCATTTGAAAAGCGAAAAGTCAGCCTGTTCCCCGAGTCAAGCCTCACCTGTAATAATCTGACTTGTCGAGTGCAATGTCTTCAATGTGAAAATTCCAACCGATGATGTTAATTGAGCGCGGGATAAAATTAAAAAATGTCTTGATGAGTTGCCCTCTCTTGTGAGGGGTGATGAGTATTAAATTTCATTGGCCGCTCCTGGAGAACATTAATCAAATGTCATAAACCAATTAAAAATTGGCCGATGTTGACTGCATTTCTCTAGGAAAAAAAAAATTTTTTTAATGTATATGTTTAATAATTTAAAGATTAAATTTTTTTTGTTTTTTTTTATTTAATCATTCATCTCTGTCTCTCTACGATAATAAAAAAAATAATGATCTTAATAAACTTTTTTTCTTACTTCACGCGGAGAAGAAAAACAGAGTAACATAATAAAAATCAGGGATTTAATGCACATTATTAAAAAACTGTAGTGAATAAATTATAAAAATAATATCACAGCATATATAGAAATAATATAAATAAATTATTATAATAAGTAAATAATATTAATGAATGAAAATAATAACTAAAAATGTATAAGTGAATAACAAAAGAAAATTAAGTATGTAAATATAACTTAAAAGTAAATAGAATCGAAAATAAATAAATAATAAAGATTATATAGTCCAGTCAAAATTACACATTTACATATTACATAAATTCCTGAGAAGCTGAAACTTGATGAAATTGTTCAAAGTATAATTTTATATATTTATATGGGTGATTCCACGTGAAAGGGGTCAAAGGCCACAGGTCGATCCTCTTCACTTCACCCGTCATTTTTGAGCTAATTTGACTGGACTAATATATAAATAAAAAAAACTCTCACTCATTCGCGAACCAATAAACTTGCAAAAGTATATATTTATTGATCCGATGTCGCCTAAACAAATGTCTAATAACTCAATTAACATAATTATACTTAGTAAATGCTTCTGCACCGAGTACAAATGAACGCATAGTAAAAAAAAAACTGTAAAGGTCGTCGGTCACTTTTAAGCACCTAAACATACGGTCGTCTCGAGTGACTTTCGAAACGAAATCTAATTACGATTAAATTCCATTGTGGATAATAACAAAAGCGGGTTTTCTTCCCTTCGAGTATAGTGAAAAGTTTGTTGTTTTGATTTGCGTGAAAAGTTTCAAGTGAGCGTTAAAACTTGTTATCAATAAATTTAACGCTAAATTATAAAACATTGCGAACCACACTTGAAAATTAATAATTGATTCCAGATTTTTTCATTATTCTTTGATAAGTGCACCGAGTAAAAGTGAATTTTTTTTTGTTTTAGGCTTTGCAGCCCTCCCCCCAAAAAGTGGTTTTCTTATTTGAGGTTCTCTTTTCCGAAATCATTCGTTTGATATTTTCTTCTTATGATTTTCCCCGTCACTCTCTGCAGCTTTTTCAAGAGAGCGTCGACAATCGGCGCAAATCCATTTCAAGTTTACTTCTGCATTGTCCTCTAAATTCCACAGTAAATAACATTCTTTTTGATTCTAAATTAATTTCGACTATTTATCCTCGCTTCTCAAAATAACTTCCCGAAAGCATCGCGTAGCCTATTTTAAAAGAGAATTTAAATTTAGAACTCTTTAAATTCGGGTTGTTTTCCCATTCGCCGAAATTCACTGAATTAATGAATGAGTTTTGCCCGTTGATTTGAAAATTGGGGGGGAAAAAAAACGAAATGGCGAAAGCTCGGACGCTGTTTAACCGTTTTTCATTTAGAGACTCATATACCCGGTTATTGCAGTGCTTACGTAACCCATATCGCGGCTTTCGAAGCCATTGTTTCCGACTTTACCTTTTTCGTGTCATATTCTGATTTGTCTCGTCATCGAAACCTCGTAAGTGCTTCAATGTGTTTTCTCTTCTGAAAATGTGGCCGAAAAACTAAGAATACTTAGTTTTTCCACCCTCTAAAACTTTTTAAAGAAAATTATTAATTTTATTAGTCTTTAGCCTTTAAGAATGCCGTCATAAATAATTTGATAATTTTCAATAAATGAATTAATTTGCACATTTAAAAATTCGAAACCGAACAAAGACCTATGAGTCGCACACTGCTGAGTAGCAATTTAGAGAATGCAGATCAAAGAGAGAACCATTTATTTTTGTTTCTCAGAAGGGAGAGTAGTGAAGAACGAAGGATATGGAACAGAATTAGGATGGCCGACAAAGTGGATTATGTGCGACTGACATGAAAATAAAGTCGTTATTTTCCATAGATACATGGCGGTATTTGTGTCAAAAATTTATGTATAATTTTTATATTGGAGGGGTTGGAGCGCGAAGTCTCCTAATTTAAATTATAACTATAATTTAGCTACGCGAATATAGTATTTTAACTTCTAACTATATACAAGGTACAAGTGTGCCTTTATTTAATATGTTCAAGTTCAGTTCAAATTATTTTCAAAAAAATTAATTTTTTTCATCGATATTATTTGTTACACGTGGCCAGGCACGCTCCTGAAAGCGCTGCTGACCTGAAAAAGAGGTCTTACAGGTTGGTTAATTATGTAATTGGTTTTAAAAAAAAAAGTGCTGCGGATCTTGAAAATACGTCGCGCCTGCGAAAACGCATGCGTCAGTAAATCAACAAGTCAAATTGACGTCATGCTGACATGTGACTGGAGTTAAATGATTGAAAAACCAAGATGACTTACAACTCCCGCTGTCGTCTCAAAATCAGTTTCCTCCTTACGTTTGTTCACGTCGGGTTGCACGTTCCGCACCCACGTGTTGGAACCCTTCGGCCCGAACTACCCCAAAATCTCATTTCCCCATTCCCTCATTCCCCAGCGGCGAAAAAAGTTCAATTTGAGCCAACTCTCGTCAGGCGAGAGACGGTCAGGGAGAAGACAATTATAATGTATCAGGTTTTACGGTAATGCGAGGGCGCACACACACACAGACACACACGGACACACACGGCCTGTGTGTGCGTCTGATGTTGGGATGTTAATGGTTCAACTAAGGCGGCCCCCAGGATGGTCGACATTTTTGCACGAATCATCCCGCGGAAACAAGGAATGAAAAAAGTTGTAGTCTGATTTAAATAAATGTGTGGTGCTTTGAGAAGTGATTGACCCATTAAAAAAACCGTAAGAATAATTAATACCGGTTTCATTAGGTTGGCGGGTGGCCTGATTGTTGCCAGGTTTGACTGATGCGTCTGACCTTTGTGATCCTCCCATGATTTCACTGCATTCGCGTCACATCCGGTTGACATTTGCTCGGAAGAACCTCAGTCACTGTTTACCCTCAGCGACAGCATTGCAATGAGGAATGAATTTGGAAAATCGCCCTGGGAATCTGGGAGTAAAAGAGCAGACAATGCAGATGAGCGTGATACTGGAGTTCAATCTGTAATTAATATTTATAGCAAAAACGGCACCGTTTTTTGAAGGTTTTGGCCGCCTCCCTGGTAAAGGTTGTACCGGGACATTACTTGTAGTGTTTCTCTCACTCAGTGGTGCACACTCTATTTTTCCCAACCAATTTGAATTTGAGTTCTTTTTGTTTTCCACCGATGACCTCCTAATCTAAATTCTGCTAATTATTTTCTCTGATTTATGTTTTTCATTTGCTTCTTCTGCTCCTCTGGTTTCGTGTCACTTTGACTTTGTATTTTTTTTGTGTTCTCTCCTTCTGTTCTTCCTTTAGATTTTATTCCCTTAATTGAATCATTTACTTTTAATTTCTTCGATTTTCACTGCCCAATTTTTTTATTGCTTCCTCAATTTTTTATCGGGAGTTTGATTCCGCTTTCTTTCGCTTTTAGTGACGATGTCAGCCACTCTAACCCTCCTAATGCTCCATTACTTGATATGCTCCTTCTGAGCTTTAAAACTTTGCCATTCCTTTAATTATTATATCAGTTTTCTTTGCGGCGTCTGCTGTGCCCTTTATTGCACTTATTAAAGTACTCGTGTAACAATATGTACATATAATTAATGGATAGGCTGACTTTGTAGTAATTAATGGCTTTAATCCATAGAGGATTAAAAAGTTGATTTTATAAAAAATGTGCAAAATAGCAAAGTGTGTGAATATCCGGAGCCGCGTGCTATTGCGACAATAAATGAAATAAAATGAAAAATGGTAATAAAAGTCAATAAAGTGGGCCAATTTCTATAATAATTTTTATAGGGGGCGGTCCTGTGCATACCGAAAAGGCAATAATTAATAATTGTTTTGTAAGGAGCATAGAAAAAATTAATCGGTTCAGTCCATTGTATTGGGATCAGTCGCGGTTTTAACGGCAGTGACATCTCTCTCTGCGTTTTTCAATGAGGGAGTGGCCAACATTGCTGTTTCATGAAGGAGGTCGAAGGTCAGTGTGGGACTCCACTACACCCCAAAAGGTGTGCGCGGTCAATGCAATTGCCCAATAATCCCCTCCCAAGCTTTAATCGAACTTTCGTGCCGCGGGGATTTTAAAATAATTCGCTTTGTACTGCCCCGCAGGAGAGGGGGAGGCTACCCTTAGCTTTCGTTCGCCCCTCGGATAATTTTTTTGTTGGCTAGTAATAAAATGAATTCTACCGCAGTGGAACATTTGCACGTATCACGCCATGCAGGCATTTTAGGTTTTTCACTTTGGCTTTGATTGGGGAGAAAGTGGAAGGGTGGCCGGGGGTGGATGCCTTCACCCCGAGATTGGACAGACAAATTGTGTACTGCGGTTCGAAGGCTTTACGGGAATAACTTCGTATCATTTATAATAAGTTTATGTAATTTATTTCATGTTTTTTTTTCTGATACGGCACAATTATTTATATTTAAATATGATTTATTTTTATCAGTGTTCTGCAATATTTATATCTTATACGTAATTTTATTTGCGTTGAAATAATAATTATCCTCTTTTGTTTAATTAATAATGTTGAATTGAGTTATTGAGTCACAAAGAGATTTGTAAATCTCTTTACGAAAACAACCTGTGAGTTCGTCGAGGAGATGTCTCAAGTGCCTTTGCAATTTTTCATTCAAACACGTCTCGGAATAGGTAAAGAGATAAAGGTTTTTGAAAATTCATTGTGGTTGCGTGCCCCAATCAATATTGTTTATCCCATGATAAGGTGATAAATAAAAAGGGGATTCTCCTCTGGAAAGGGTTCCTAAAGGGTTGAAAGTATAAGCAGACGAGTCGTGTCGGTGTTTGTCGCATTACGTGCAATGTCACAGCCTTATTTCGTTGCGTATTTTACGAGAGGGGGAAAAAAAAAGAGAGAAAAACAAAATTGGACGGCCAATATTAAATTGGAAGTGTCGGTTCTCGGACGTTAATGATTGAAAAACAAAAAAATAAAAAACTTTCCGTAACCGCCGTGATAAGAAAAAAATTTCCTTGCGGTCGATCGATGTGACAAATTTAGAAGAAGTTGCTAACCTACTTTTTCTGGCAAAAACACTTTTCGGGTTTTCCTGGGAAAACATTGGTTTGTCTCCGGTCCCTTTCTCGGCCGAGGGTTCGCGGGGCAAATTACACAATTACCATAAGCCATTGTAAGCAATGCAATCCACAGACATTTACAACCCAACTCAAAATCGGTAATTTAAAATTTTCAGCAGTTAAGAAATTAAACTTATTTTCCCATTCGAATTTGGACACAATTTTAAAATCAAAATGTCCATAATTTATCAAATGATAAATAAAATATTCGATTAATGTAAGTTAATATTAATACATTAATAAGGTATTAATTTAAAATATTTAACGTAAGTCAAATTTGTACAGGTACGTCAGGTACATCACCGAGAAGTGACACAACTGGAAGACTATCTTTTCCAAGTGAAAAGAATTTTTGGGCATTTTTAATTTAATCCTTTCGGTTAATTCAAAAACATTTTCTATAAAGTGAATAAAATAATTTTGACTGTTAATTTATAAATGTGAACAAACAGACATATTTTTCCAGGTTTAAAAAAAATTATATAATGAAACTGTTTATTGTAAATTTCGAAATTTGATAAAGTTGCTTTAAAAATTTCCGGATTAATTTCGGACTGGCTATTAATATCATATTAACCATATCATATTCGGGCGCAAAGGGTTAAATCTTCCATTGTCTTAGCACTTCCTCGCCAGAGATAAACAAGACTGTTCGGGATGCTCACGGCCAGATTTCCAATTCTCCTCACTTGTTTCGATGCCAGAATTTGGCCAGGATGATTCGCCAGACGATTTAGAAGGCCTTCCAAAAGCATGTATCGTTTTTGATCAGATCTCCGTAATCCGAGCGCGCGCAGGGGCTGATCTCTTCAGCCAGTTTTTGTACCCGCCCAAGACTGCTCTAATCCAGAATATCTTTCCGATCTTCTAGCAGGACAAAACCGGAATTTGGAATATATTTTGGTCAGTTGATCTCACGGTCTGGGCGGTTCCTCGACCTGTCCCACCGATTCCTTACTTCGGTGAGATTCCCAAAACGGAGAACGCTTAGGAATTCATTTTAAAATGAGGATTAACTTGGCCAGGGCCGTGTTGCGACCAGAATATGTCACTCTATGAGCACCTGACGCGATTTTGACAGTAGATAGGTGGTGTAGGCAGGACAAATTATTATTCGAAGGCGAGGAGAGCTTTTCGGGTTTGCCGGAACCATTAAAAACTGCTCATGTGTGGGGATTTTATTAACTTTTATTTATTCCGTTGCGTTATACGTGTTTCGACGGAATCTTACGGTCGTGTTTTGACCCTCCCCACTGCCTTTCTAATTGACCGTCTTTATTTATCATCATCGTGAACATGTCCTCGTGATATGCGGTCCGTTATGAAATAAATTTCGGGAATCCCGCTAAATTTAATAACAATCAATTAATAAAAAAAAAAAGTAGACGAATTTCGGGTTTTTCTGTGTCGGTTCAAACGAGTTTTCTTTCGCGTCGGTTTTTATTGCGCGTTGGAGCGAGATGAAAATTTGTCTTCTGCTGCTAAAGCCATTCTCGGAAAAGCCCTCGCGAAATCCACCCTTCGTCTCTTCCGGGTGATTCATTGAGAAAAGGGAAGATTTGAATTTAAGGAGGACCCACATAGGGAACTTATTTAAGGAATCCGCCGCACTTGTGCAAACACTAATCGGCTCTCATTAATTACAAAACAGCCATAAGCGCTTTCCCCCCCTTGATTGGCAGAAACTCGATGCGGAACTCTCGACCTTGGCACCAGTGCTCTCGTGAACATCTCAGGAACAAATTGCTTGCTCGGATGTTGCCCAAAGAAAATGTAACTTGTGAATGGTTTTCCATCAGGGTGGTGATGCCTCCCTGTCAGCCCTTGTTCACTCTATCATTAATTACTCCGTTTCCTTGATTTATTTCTCTGCATCAATCGGTCGGAAAAAAATTGATGGAAAATCAGTTTAATTTTTGGGGTGAAAACTTATATTTTAGACATTTTAAAACTAAATTGTATAATGTTATTTATTTCAACGCTTAATCCTATTGTTTGGCGTAGGAAATTATGAACATCCAGATAACTACAGGGGACTCCCTGGAGAATTTTCCTCCATTCTTTTTTCAATAGAGCGGTCTCTTTAAAACTGGGAAGTTTTAATTTGTTTGTTTTATGTCCTTATTTCCCTTCCCCCAATTTTAAAACTTGGAAACTGGTAAAAGCGGATGAGGCGATTCTGGTAGAAAACATTGTTTCGGATTCTCGAGGAGTTATTCGATTACCGGAGAATTTCGAAAGCTGTCGATTTGCCCCCAAAAAACGTTGGCGCCAGTCAGCTGGCGCTGAGCTTGGCTCACTTTTGTTTATCGGCCATTTCGATTTTCGCAAGGTTAATCAGCGGTGGAAAGGGCTTAGCATTTCCCCGGCGGATTTGACGATTTCTGTTTCATTGATTCCTTTGTCCGAGGAGGACTCGACAGAGAGCTGGGAGCAGTCGGGAAAAAATTATTGCTTTCTATTTTTAGATCCGTTGCCCGGATATTGAAGAAGAAATGGGTCAAGGATTTTCACGATAAGTCTGAATCGGCTTTTCGTTTTCGCATCCGCTCTGCAAACAGTGGATGTGTGTATTCGTCCTCATGTGAGGCTCCTGAGGTTGGGGGGTTTCAACTGGAGATCTGTCGGAGCGAAAGCTTTCCCCGGTCACCTGATGCCTGGGGTCAAAGTGTTTGTTTAATTAAAAATTAGGATACACAATTTGAAAAATTTTTAAAAATTTGAAAAGCATAACGGACCAGTTGCAGACTGGGTTTTTGTAGGAGTGGTCGGGAAATTGTAGGGGGATGAATGCTTCATTTTGGCGTTGGGGAAGTTTTAAGCAGTGAGACAAACTTAAGGTCCAATTTAAACATTTGAACCTTTGCTCCCTTTGGAAATAAGCGTTTCGAGAATTTATCGATAGAGGTGTGGTGACCAATACTTGAAATGGGAGAAACGGCCATTATTGCGAGTAATAATACGGCCACGCGCATTTATTACCGGTAATTTTTATCTATTTATGAGCCATAGACATTCAACCGCTTAGAAGACAGGCCAAATCTGTAATATGGGAAAATGGCTGTTATTATGAGTAATAATACAAGTACGCGCATTTATTATCAGTAATTATTTATTTATTTACGAGCCTTCTCTGAGCTGCATCAAGTGGGTGGGAAAAGCACAGTCTTTGAGGCCAGTTGGGCAGTAGCTGGGAGTCATCTCTTGGCAACTCGGCGCATATGCCCTCCCCACCGCCTTCCTAATCGGTTGTTCTCTAAACAGAAAAACTCTTTGCGAAAATGGCAATTATCCAGAAAATGCCATTCAAAAGAAAGCAAACCATTCGGAGTTTCCCCACCGGGCTGTCAGTTCGACTCTTCCTGGTTTCCATCAGAGCTCTGCTGGCGAAGGCGAGGCTCTTGGAAATTTTCTCTGCAGCGCGAGTAAAATAAAAAAAAAAAAAAAACAGAAGATTTATCCCCCCCGGTCAAAAGTTGAATAAGACATTGGCATTGAAAGATATTATATTTAGAACGTGCAAAAAAAAAAAAGGAGCCGGGGTTTTTTCTGCTGCGTGCAGCAGCAAATTGGAACGCCCCATGACAGTACACAAACTTTGCGATCTGTCACTTCTCTGTTAAAATTATGATTAATGCCTATGTGAAAATCAGTTGAGAGTAATTCCCTTCCTTGACGTTTTGTTTTTCGAGTAAAGAAGAGAGACATTTATCGCTGACAGGCGAAACCAAGCTTTGCCAATTCCCTAAATGTCATGCAACAATAATGATAACTGGCCTGAGATGGGCCGAAGCATTTTAGACTTGGCCGCACTTTTTTAATAGTTTGCCCCTGGGGACTGCTCCTGGGCTTTCCATGAATTTTGTCTCTTGCCTAGGATGTTGAAATACTTTACTGAAATTTGTTAAAACTTGAAGTTCAATTGTGTTCTAATTTGCTAATCAAATTCATCGTTGTGTACCTTTTGAAAATTTTTCTTCACGTAAACACCTCCCTTAAAAAAGCTCCAAATTTTCGCACGTTTCACCAAATGATTATAATCACGCCTGTTTGTCAGTTTTTAAATTTCAGAAAATAAGTTCATTATGATTCAGGATTGTTCAGTATAAATAATTCTCTTTTTTTCGTCAACGACTCAAAAGCAAATTTCTCACACCTCGCAACCCCGCGACGAAGAAAGTTCAATATATCGTTTTGCTCCTCAAAAGCCCTTTAAATCAGTAGTTTCATTCTGTACGAATGAATATTCATTATTTACAGCATTTTAGTATAACTGTGACTTACTGTATTTGCTATTTTGTACTTGTTTTACGTTTTTTTTATTTAATTTTTAATTAATTAATTTACGTATCTGAAAACTTAGCCAATGCTTTTGTTTTTATTCTTATTTTATCTATTTAAATATTTTTTTATTATTCTCTTTTTCCACGACTTAAAAAAATTATTTATTTATTTTTTATCTTTCTTTTCAAGCACGGTAGTTTATTAAATTATAAGCATTTAATGCTAAGGGCCAGATGAAGAAAAAATACATGATATTATTGGTATATATTAATTTAAAATATATGTATTTTTGGGGTTAATTAAATTCTTTCGAAAGGTTTTGTCCTCTCAGCGGAACTTTAAAAAGTGCTCGGGTTGGATGAGTCCGTTAAGCCATTTCAGAAAAGACCGGAAATCGTCGCCAAAAGGCTGCGGTGTGAGTGTGCACACTCGAAGGAAAATCAGAAGAAAGGCGGACGAGAGAGAGAGAGAGAGCTCTGAGAGAAGTCACTGCCCTGTTATAACGCACCTTTTATTCTTAAGCACATGCGGCAGCGACCTGACGTAGCGTCGACGAATAATCTCGTTTTTTTTCTGCAGATTTAAAAATAGGTGTTTTCGTCAATTACTTGTATTTGCGGTTTTTCAAGAAAGAAAAAAAAAGAAAAAAAAAAAAGAAAGTCAAAAGCTTGAATGAATGAGGCCGGTCAGTTAGCGTTCTCTAGCCCGTGTGACGTCAATTGGCCGTTTGAGACAGTTTGGCTGATCAAATCCAAGTTGGAAACTTTTATGATTTTCAAGATCATTAATTCGCTTTTTTTTTCGATTTGAATTACACATGAAAGTTGTAAAAATAGTGACTTTTGATATTTGCGCAACACATGTTTTTGCAGTGGCACCAGCGATTTAAGTGACACTTCTTTCTCTCCCGCTTCCGCTCGCTAATTGAGAGAGCATCAAGCCCAATCTGCGTTCGAGGCGAACTCAAAACACCGATAATGCACATTTAATCTCACGCCTCCAGTCTTCATGTATTTGTAATTATTTTACGTAAAAACATAATCAAGATCGGACATCAGTCATTTACGTTTTCATAGTGGCATATCTTTATAAGATTATTTAACAGCACAAGCGCAATCCCGATTCTTTTTATAAAGAGACTAATTGTAAAGTTAAATAGTACGCAATTATTAAAGGTATAATTATATCGAAATTATGCGTAATTAAATAAACAGATAAATTTAACTAAACTGACTTAATAAATTACATTTTCAAACAACGTACAAAAGCTAAGTAAAACATAAATAAGTACTTTGTTATAAAAATTAAATACCATTATAACAGACAAAGTAGTCAATAAATTAAATACAAATAGCAGACATCGTTCGTTCCTTTTCGGACTCGCTTATCCGTTAGGGTTGCGTAGTTAAGGAGGCAATCAGGGGACCTTCTTGGGGGCAGTCTCCACACGTGGGCAAACCATCGGAAGATGTGTCTCCCGATCTCAAATTACAAACATTTACATTCAAATCACCACATGTTTCAGTTGACCATGAAATAAATTAATCAAATAAATCGCGGATAAAAATCCAAATTAACTGACCGGCAACGGTATATCCACAAATGGAAATCCATAATATATATATGTGTAAATAAAACTTGAATGCCAATGCGTAACTCCTCTCTTACCTTAGAATCACCTTTCTTAACCCATTAAAGTGCGGTTTTTTTTTTGCCGAAAAACTCTGCGAAAAAAAATGAATATTTTTTCTTCCCTGAAAACATGATTTACAATATTGCTACGAGAAAAAAAGTTGTAAAAAAAATTCAAGAATAAACAACATTTTGGTGTTAATTTAGGATTTTGATCCACGTCGCATAGGCTATATTAGAGTCTTGAAATGAGTGTTACGGCTTACAATGCCAAATAAATGATAAATATCGGTAAAATGATTTTTTTTTATTTGTTGTCACATTGTTATTTTCAATTCTCGATTATTTTTGAGAGTGAAAAATTATAGAAACCAAAAATGCAAGCTGCATGTTAAGCGGTTAATATTAATTCGAGCTTTTTCAGTTTAATGTGCTTTTAATTGGTTGACGAGAAAATTCTTTGGGAATGAAAATTCCCCTGAACATTTTAAGGATGTGCACGGGAATGGAAGGCAATTGCTTCCGGAACGGCGGAATTAAAAAAGGAAAATTTAAAGTCTTTTTGATCCGAAATCTTGGAAAAGTTAATTCCTGTTTTCCCTTTTGGGGGGGTAATTTCTAAAAATAAGCATCAAACTCAATTCAGTGAAGATTTTTAACAACGGCCCAATTGTGAGGGTTGCAGAGCTTTTATGTTTAAGTGTCTTTTTTGCGGATGCAATAAATCTTAGTGCCCAATGCCCTAAATTTGAAACTGTCGTCATTTGGCGATATATTTATAGTATTCTTATATTCTGAAATTAAATGAGTAATAATTCAGCGAGAACTGCGATATAAATTAAGGGACTTATTCTCTCTTAAAGTTGTTTTATAGGTGTTCGAAGCATCTGTTATTTTCTTATTCTCCTCTTTGTCCCACCCGATAATTAATTTGCTTTTGGTTTTGCCCCGCTAGTGGCCATTTTTTTTTTTGTCGTAACATTGGCTGATTATCGTCTAAGAAAAAGCGGATTTCTGCTACAAAAAAAAAAAAGAAGTCGGGAAGCTTAAAAATGTCAGAATGATTTCCACTTTTATCCTTTCTCATGGTTTTTTTCTTCTTTCTCTCCCTGCTTCTACCATTTCTTCCCTCTTTACCATTTTTATAAGACCGCTCTTGCTGTCCGCGAAGTTCCCCGTCCCTCGGAAACACCTAATCTGCAGATGATCACGTCAACTCTTTCTCTGCGGGCCTCAGGTAATGGCCATTTTGCCCGAAAAATCCCCCGGATGATGATTCATGAAAATTTTAGCTTTTTTTTTATTATTGAGTTTTGGCCAGTGTTTCGATCGCATTGCGAAGAGTTAATTCTCACGTTGAAATAAATCCAAATTTTCACGCACGCATTTATTTGTTGACGATACCGGTCGGGATTATTTTGCTGTTGGCGAAAGGTTAATTCGTGGGTTTTTTTGTTGTCTGTTCCCCCGAAGTCATATTCGGGATTGGAAACTACGTGAATGCAATAAGCATGAAGCCAGGTAAATAATAAACACGTCTTTCTGGGAAGGAAGATGTCAATGCTGCCAACTGTCAAGCAAGTCGCTGACGCGGGTTTTCAATTTCCTCAGATGGCAGACTATTTTCGGAGCCGACCAAACGGAAAATACCGAAGTGATGGTTTCGAAATTAATTTGTAAAAGTATTCGTAAAATTATTTTGTTTTGGATGAGTCTCTGCTTTGTTTTGTTTTCATGCGTTTGCCTCTCCGAATGGGGTTAATGAAAGAGTTTTATTCGAAAGGGGAAAGGAGAGGAGAACAAATTGACAGTATTGCTAATGATAATACATACCCTGACACAATCATGAGTACACAGAACTCAAAGAAAACGATGGCGCCGCACTACTGAACGGCGACACCACACCGACAGACACTGTATTTTACTCTAATTACAATGTAATAATTTGAGAAGGGCCTCATTTCATTGCGAGATTATCCCATTCGCCATATTTTTCTCACTTTTATCCTTGCCTTACCCTTTTCTGTGCTTTATTTCTTTTTTACTGCTTTCTCTAATTTTTTTTTTATTATTGATCCATCCTGCTTTCCCTTTAACCCTGAGCTGAAATTACCAGCTCGGTTTTTTTCGAGAAGGGCTTTCCTTCAAATTCAAAAGCGCCGTAGCATTCAAACTAAGAGCTTTTGCGACTCTCGAAAAATTTGTTTTTCCGCAAAAAAGTTCGCGAAATGCCTCATCACAAAGTTGAATTTTCCTCCTTTTGCGATTTCGTTTTGTTTCACCCAGACTTCGCCGGCAATGTTGCATGACTATTTTTTTTTTATTTTAATAAGTAAATAAGTCTTCCACGGTCAAGGTCAGCGTGATGTAATGAATTTAAAATTGATTTTTCATTTCCATCCGAGGGGGGGATGGGAGGCGAAGAGCGGCGAAGGGATCGAAACAACCCCCGGCCGCCCACCCCCGCCGCATTGAGGAGGCCTCTTCTCTTCCGAATCCGCCTGTTAATTTGTTTTCGTGGAAATCTTTTTTTAATTAATATTTTTTAAATGAGTTCAGTACTAATGAAGGGGTACGAACTTTTTTTCCATGGTCATCAGAAAGCAACATTTTTTCTGTTTTCGAAAAACGCGGATTTCGCTTATTAAAAGGCTGTTGTTTCGATGGAAGGTTATTTCAACCGCGGTTGAATATAATTTCAATCACCTCCAGCCTTGCATTATTATTAAACATACGGAAAATTTTTTAACTCCCACCTCTGCGGGAAATTTGATTTAACCGAATAAAATTTCTCCCTAATTTCTTGAGCTTTTGCATTTCCCTTTTATTTCATCACAGAAATATGACGCTAATTTTTTCATTAAAGAATTCCACCTATCGATTTTTCGCCTCGACTTTGAAATTCTGCAGGTTTAATTGAACAGCGGAAAGCTTTCTTAATTCTAAAAAATTCACACGAATTTTCTTCATTACATTATATATTATTTTAACCTCATTAATATCCATGAACCGACTGACGAAAATTTAAAAGTCGTGTGACAAGAAGTTAAAAAAGAAATTATTAAATAATAATATACAGTATATTTGTGCACGACAAAATTCTTAAAAATGAAAGCTTCATGCTAAATAAATAAGTACGCAATTTCTGCTTTCGTGTACCATAATATATTCGGAAATTTCGAGTATATATTTTTAAGAATATTTATTCCTCCCCGATATCTAATAGGACATCAGGACATTATTATTATAATAAACGATTGGGCATTATCTGACCGGTGTTGGAATTACAGCGTTCATCAAAACTGTCTCGTGTCCTCTATTTTCAAAGTTTCGTTCTACCTTTTTGTTATCATTCACTGCTTTCCCCCCCCCCCCCCCCCCCCCCGTTTCTTCCAGAGCAAAGATTTTCAATTTTTCTGATTGAAAAAACCTCAATGGAAAGCATTCGGAGCGGGGCGAAATATTCAAAGGAAAGGAATACAACGGAAGCATTCGGAAATTCATGTCTGCAGTTAATTAACGAAAAACCGATGGAAACAGATTCGATCATTAGAATAAGTTATGCGAGCCCGTTTAGTCGTAATAATTTATTAGTTTACACAGTTGAAATGGATTTCACACTTTGAACAGACATGTTAAAATAGGGCTGAAATAATCGGCAAGGCCGCGGGCAGCGCAACGCATTCGAATCGGCCAAAATACATTTTCGAATTTAGAATTTAAGTGCCCGCTCCCCGACCAAAAATAACTAGCTGTGAGTCTCCTTATTGAAGAATCGGCTTCGGCCGGATTCACCCTTCTCGAAGGAAAAGTCAGGAGAGGAAAGGCGAGCAAACCTTTTCCCGGGGCACGAAAGGCCTTGAGGAAATTAAATATGCACGAGCCCAATTTTCTTTAGAAAACACCGGAAAATAAACTTTAAAATGGTTCTTTCGTTGAAAGGCATTTCCAAAAACCAGCCGACTCCCCACCCTTCCCCTCAACAGTACTCGGAAACTTGTTGGCCGAAGATCGGGCGAGGGAAAATGGCTGGAATTCCTGCTGGCGCTGCAGTCAGGGTCAAGGTCAGCAGGAGAAAGTTCCATTCCGCGAGGGGTTAACGTTTTCGGGGCCAAGCTGGGGCGCGGGGTTTTCCGATGACTAATCCGAGGCTGATTGTTCTCCCGTTTTCATTTCAGAAGACCTCACCTCTTACCGTGCAGTTGAAATAACTTCCTCATATCCACAATTACCTCAGAAAGGTAAGTCGTTGCTTTTTTTTTTCGTTTAAATGGGGAGTTTCTTGTGGGTGAGACAATCGTGGCTGAACGGTTTGTCAGCGGACGCCAGTCCTTTTTCGAGAATCAATGAATGGTGGCTCCCAGTCACCTTCAGACGCCGGCTATTCGAGTTTTGAAATTGAGCAAAGTTAAAATTAATGAAATGAAAGAAGTCTAAAACCGATTCCAAAATTTGATCAAAGCGGGACTGATAATAGAGCCGAAGGGGGGGATGTTAAAAGAATCTTCGGAGACGAAGTATTCGAGGGAAGGTATAAGATAAGGAGGAGATAAAGGTTAAGAAGGCGAAAGTTTAAAGCAAAGGTGTTCGGGATTAGTCGTTGAAAGAAATAAATTTTACCGTTTTCAGGGCGAAACTCCTTGTTGTCTCGAAAATTATTTCTTTTTTTTAGTTTAACTGAAGTTAAACGGTGTCTTTTGAAAGTCTTCGACTTTAGGAATATTGTATTGATTTTCCTAATTGTTCACGAAAGATTTCGAAATGTCGATTCCTTTTTGGGGGGAAAACGTCGATGCTTGACATTTCTAGCGTCTGCCGCGAATGAAAACTTCCGATAGTCATTATATAAATATCATGGGCGTCATGCATAAATGAAAAAGTTTCTGTTTGTGGAAGAGGGCAATGACTAATCGAAGGAAAAAGTTTCTTTGTCAATAGGTCAACGCATTTGGGTTTATTCCTCCGAATGAGGCTGAGCTCCGACGGCCTGTCGAGAATCGGCGTTATCATTTCGCAAACGAAATTAAAGTTTATTTTTGAAAATGATTTAATTATAACTGATTAATGGATGTCAAGGTGATTACCGTAATTTCCGCCGCAAAAGCCGAAACGGCCTTGAAGGGGCACCGCAGTCGAGGAAACTCCTCGTCAGCGATCCGGACTCGCCCCTCGCTTGCTCGATGGCGGGAAGTGTGTCATGTTGTGCTTTTCTGTGGCAGAAATGATTCGAGACGCTGTGGCTGAATCTCCGATAATATCCCGGCGGAACGATGTCAATCACACCTACCCCGTGGATCCTGGGCTCCACGCCCAGGCCTTCCAACAGCAGTTGCTCCAGTTGAAAAAGCAGCAGCAGTTGCAGCAGCAGATTCTGCTCCAGCGTTATCAAACGCAGCAGCAGCAATTGGCAGAACAGCACGAACAACAATTGCGACTTCATTTAAAGGTGATTGTCCGGTGAAAGACCGGGGGTTTTGCTCTTGTGTTGCGGGACAAATGCTTTTTGACTTCCTTGTAACAAATTACCAGGTTTCATAAAAATTGTCAATTTTTCTAAATGGGTTTTGAACCGATTTCAGGAGTTCCGAGAACAACAAAAGGCTTTAGAAGAGCAAAAGGAACGGAGGGAAAAGGAAAAGTTGGAAGCGTTAAAAAGAAAAGACAAACACGAACAAAGCGCTGTGGCCAGCAGTGAAGTCAAACAGCGGTTGCAGGTACGTATTTATACGGGTTTTCTCCCGAAGAGATAAGAAAGGTTCATTTGCATCGCACCTGAGTGCTAATGATGGGTTTTCTATTGATACATGGTTCCTCGCGTGGCAGGTGTTCACATTATTTCGTGTTCAGATTCCCGCCCGCACGCGATGCTCACGCAAACACTAACTTGTTGACGTTTCCCCCCCCAGGGATTTCTCCTGAACAAAAAGCAACGAGAAGCTGCCGCTAACGGCCCGGGACCGCTCCCCGTCTGCGCCGGTTTCAACAGGGTGAAGCCCTGGGGCGAACCGCCCACTTCTACCCCCGCCCCGCACCCCTACCACTTGAATCACCTCGTCGCCGGCAAATTCGACGAAGACTTCCCGCTCAGGAAGACAGGTGAGGGATGATGATGACGTAGACAAAACCGTTTCCGGTTGTCGTGGCAAGGCGAGCACTTTTCTTTCCCCCCTCGCCTTCCCTCCCCCGTCCATTCAAAAATAAACCCTTCGCGAGGAAGGTAATCAATTTTTCAACTTCAGTTATTCTGTTTAATTAGAGATTTAGCATTGCATGCACTAACCGAATGCGAGTCAATTAGGCCATTGAGATGGTTGACGAGTAGACGGAGGGTTGGGGAGGAGCCGAGACTGTCCAGCTTTGTGGGCAATGCCATTCGAGCCTTCTCTCCAGCGCGTTCTGCTCCGTCTCGGTCATAAGTAACTTCCGATGCAGCCAAGCATACATTACGTGCAGAGTCTGTCGCAAAATTAATTCAGATCGTGTTTTTAAGGGAAAATTAATAATATGTAATAAAAATAAGTTAATCCTTCCGCATTAAAAATGCGTATGCTGTTTCGGGTCTGGAGGAGAGAAGGCCATTACCGAACTACCTTTGAAAATGCCCTTCACAAAAATATCGCAACGATTTGGCCCTTTTTTAAGTCCTCCGTCGGAAAATAAAACTCAGTTAAATTAATCAAATAAAAACTCGTCGCTTGCGTTTTTGTTTCCCCTCGTGCTGTATGTGGAGTAGTTTTCTTTTTTTTTTATATATATTTTTTTCCCCTTTAATAAAAACTAACTGCAACCGTGTGTGCATGTCTGTTAACAGCCTCGGAGCCGAATCTGCTCAAAGTGAGGCTAAAACAACGGGTGATTGAGAGGAGAGCATCGCCCATAGCCAGAAGAAATCAGAGATTGATCACAACGCTAAAGAAGAAGTCAGCCCTCGCAAGTAAGCTATTCTCGTTAGCCTTTGCGGGAATCAAACCTTCGGCGGGGAAAGCTCCTTCAAGACTGAGGAGGCTTAATGAAACGTTGCCTTTCAGATGCGGCCAACAGCACGGAAACTGCACCCAATTCGCCTCCTGTGGTTACCAACATGAGGACTTCGCCGTCAGCGCCCGGAAGCACTCCAATACGAGAGGTGAGCACGGGACTCGGATCTGGCTTGGGTTTTTCTTTCAGGTTGCTCATTTTCTATCGATATTGTTAGGAACCAGAGTCTCCCACTTTCGGGCAGTTGAGTAATTCATCTCAGCAGGGCTCAATGTCCGACCTATCGCTGTACAGCAGTCCGTCCATGCCCAATATTTCGCTAGGACGCCCCCCTTCTTCTCACAGTTCTGGCCACGACAACAAACTCGCCTCCGTGTCCGAGGCGGAGGTTCGCGCCGCCTTCACCGCGAGGCTCGGGATGCCCCTCACGGGGCAAATGCTGCCGGGAACGCTCCCCTTCTACCCGACGCTACCCGGTAAGTGAGACACCGCCCCAGGAAATGAACCCTGCAGCCAATGAGCGTCTCCTCTCAGCCATAGATAGCGAAACCGGAGGAAGCGGCGACGTGCACAAACAGATGCAGAGCTTGGAACAATCGGGAAGTCCGGCAGTGGCCGGGTACCAGCACATGACTGACAGCCAAGTTGCCCACGCTCGGCTGAGCAAGCACGGGCACAGGCCCTTGGGAAGAACCCAGTCGGCCCCGCTGCCCTTAGGACACCCAATGCTGACGTCTCATAACGTCCTCAGCATTCCTCAACGATTCGAAGACCAGAGAACCCAACACAATTTTCTTAAACAGGTCAGTCGGCAATAAATGTTACGTTATAACTCGAATTATGTTATATGATGATAATAACCCGTGCGTGGTTGTCCAATCGCAGCAAATTCGACAAACCGTTCTCACCAGAGCCGGGCGACAGCTGGAAGACCAACCGGAAGCAGTCGACGAATCGGCGGAAGTGATCGATCTCACCGAACGACGGTTGCAAGTCGACGAGGAGCCGGCCGACTGCGAAATGTCGCGGCAGCAGAAGGACAGGGAACAGTTCCTGCAGCAGCAAAGGGATCTGATGATGCCGCAGAACTTGCACGTGAATGAAGGCTCCACTTTCATCCCCAGGAGCTCCGCCTACGCAGCCAGACCTCTGTCCAGGGCCCTCTCGACTCCCCTGGTCGCCTTGGGAGGTTCAGACATTCCAGTATCGCCAGTCAACTGTCATTCGTCTCTCGCGCCCAAACTGAACAGCGGCGGCGTTCATCGCATCACTACGGGTTTAGCTTTCGACAATCTCATGTTGAAACACGCCTGCGTCTGCGGGGACAATTCGTCTCATCCGGAGCACGGGGGGAGGCTGCAGAGTGTTTGGGCGCGGTTGCTCGAAACTGGTTTAGTCGCTAGATGTGATAGACTGAGGGCTAGGAAGGCAACGATAGAAGAAATTCAGAGTTGTCACAGTGAGGCTCACGCTTTGCTATTCGGTGATTGTCTTCCCCGTAACAGCTTTTCACGCCCGCGCTCCTTTTCCTATCTCATTCCGATTTCTTCTCAACAGGTACAAATCCACTAAATAGACAAAAATTAGATGTAAATAAAATAGCTGCTTTGCCCATTAAGTGTTTCGTTCGTCTGCCGTGCGGGGGCGTCGGCGTCGACTCCGACACCACCTGGAACGAGCTCCACACAGCACCGGCCGCCAGGATGGCTGTCGGCTGCGTCGTCGACCTGGCCATGAAGAGTGAGTTTTGCACCCCCCGACGCCACCCCCTAACGCCCTGCTCACGCCCCCAATCCTTTCAGCTGCTATGGGAGACATGAAAAACGGGTTCGCTGTCGTCAGGCCTCCCGGACATCACGCCGAGAACTCCCAGGCGATGGGATTCTGCTTCTTCAACTCGGTGGCGATAGCGGCGAAGCTGCTGCAGCAAAGACTTAGAGTTAGAAAGATTTTAATTTTCGACTGGGTGAGTGACCGCGCCCCGAGAAGCGCAAACCGGAACCGGAAGCGGACGCTAATCCGTTCGTTTGTTCAGGACGTTCATCACGGCAACGGAACGCAGCAGGTCTTCTACGACGACCCCCACGTCCTTTACTTATCTGTGCACCGGCACGACGACGGGAACTTCTTCCCGGGGACAGGAGGGCCCACTGAGTGCGGAGAGGGGGAGGGTCTCGGCTACAACGTGAACATCGCTTTCTCGGGGGGCCTTCAGCCCCCAATGGGGGACGCCGAGTATTTGGCAGCTTTCAGGACAATCGTCATGCCCATTGCAAAGGTAGTCTTTTATCGCCATCGTGCGACACAGATCGAGTCATAACTAACTTCCCTCATTTTATCAGGCATTTTACGTTAATTCATTTAACTGATTGATATTTGAATTGTAAATAGAATAATTTTGGTTTGTTGCGCCGGGAGGCTTTAAAGGGGTTTCCCCGAAATGGTAATAATCTTAATAATACAATTTCTTGAGAGTTATTTTAGGCATCGCCCAAAAATAGAATTAAATAGCTGATGAGGGGAGTTACCAATGACTAGGACATGTTCCGAAATCCGTTTTGATCCATGTTTAAAATAACAGCAGTCGCCGTCATTTTATTAAAATAAATTTATCTCACCAGAAATTCGATCCGGACATCGTATTGGTGTCGGCTGGTTTCGATGCAGCCGCTGGCCATCCCCCTCCTCTGGGAGGGTACAGAGTGTCCGCCGCTTGTTTCGGCCACATGACCCAACAGCTCCTGAGCCTGGCCGACGGAAAAGTGGTCCTCGCTCTGGAAGGAGGGTGAGTGTCTTCCCCTTCGCGGGGAGCGCCCCCACGGGAGCCTCGTCTCACCCGGTTCCCCTTCCAGGTACGACCTGCCGTCCATATGCGATGCCGCCCAGGAATGCGTGAGGGCTTTGCTGGGAGACGAACCCTCCCCCATCTCGGAGGAGGAGCTCACGCGACCGCCTTGTCAAGCCGCCGTCGACACCATGCAGAAAACGATCGCCATCCAACTCTCTCACTGGTCTTGCTTGAAGAAGTTGGCCCACACCGTCGCCATGCCTTACGCGGAAAAAGAAAAAGACGACTCGAGCGAAACTGTCACGCGCATGGCTTGCCTCTCCATGCAGCAGAACCAGTATTTGCAGTAAGTGACCATTTTTGTGCTCTTTCTGCGGCCACTTGGGCGTTTGCAAAGGGGGTTACAGTTGTATTATTACAAAGTATGTCCATTTGGATGGGAATAATAAATATGAACATGTGCATGGGTAAAATTTTGAACGAAAACAGTACGGGAGCCATAACTTTTGGACACAAAAAAGTCACTCTGTGACAAAAAGTACTCGGGGACGGGAGAAGACTAAAGAAGCGCCATTTTCAGGTCTCCAGAGCATTCGCAACACGACTCTGAGGAGCCAATGGAAGAGGACGAGGGGAAGTGAGGGGAGCCGGTGGCGGGCCGTTGGCGAGAGAAGTACAATTGCCTTGAGGGGAGACCGCTGTCGGGAACCCCGTCGCCATTTGCGGGTGGAGGGAGACCAGGGCGAGGTGCAGGACGGGGTCGAGGACTCCGGGACCTTTGGTCGGTGTCGAGTTGTAAACGATGAGTTATGGGAAGGAGAGAGAGGTGGTCGATATTCGAAAGTGCTTTTATATTAATTCTACATTATACACATTTAAATTTATAATTTTGTAGGAAAAGAAAAGCGAATAGGACGAAAGTAAAAGTGTACATAAAGTGCATTCCAAAAATTTTTTTTCATATTTGGAGCACAAAAAAGATTTGTTTGTTTTTCTTGGTTTTTTCTGCCGGCGGAAAAGAACATTTTATACTTTATATGGAAATAAATTTTTATTTATAGGTTTATATTCGTACATATATATATATGTATATATGTACTGGAGAAAAAATTCTAGTTACATATTAGATGTTTTAAGAGAAAAATGTTAAGCAAAGCGAAGTGTAGATGGGTTTTGCTTTATTTTTTTTTTGTTTCTTTTTTTCTCTTTTTGGTCTTTCTCCGTATAGTGCTTCCGTATTTTCACACGAGATTAGCAAAGCAGCGCACTCGTCCAAGATTGAGTTTAATTTGCTATTTAGTGAATTAAGTATCACTCGATATTTGGTTTTAACGAAAATCAGTGATGAAAAGCCAGTGGATGAGACGGCGACTCCACTGGGGCTCAATTCGGCTTTTCTCTAAGTGGTTCAATACTAGAAAAGTTCACGAACTCTATATTAATTGGAATGTTTCACGAATTATATTAAAAGCTACTGATATGTTGTGTCTTTATTAGCTCACGAAGACGAACGCCCGCGCCTGTTCGCCGTTCAGTCTCGACTCACTCTCTCGGGCCACTCTGTTAAAGAAACAGGGCGGGCTTTTAACAGCTGTTCTAAGGTAAAACTCTTATAGGGAATTTCCACTTCTGGGAGGTCTTTGGGGTGTGCGGTTTCCCAATCATGTGGATACTGGCCTTCTGGGGAGGTAGTTAAATTAACCACCCTCACGAACACACTTGGGTCGAACAAATCAACAATTTCCTCAGACATGATATTGAGGGAGGAAGGGAAGGGTTGGGGAGTTGCAAACAGTTTTCCGCAGAAATGTCAGAAGGTTCTTAGTGGTTGTAACAGTTTTTGGGGAGTGCGGTAGGGTCGGACTGCCACTGGTGGGTTGTTTCCGGGATCAATCTCGGCGATTAGTTTATTGGTAGCTGACAGGGTCATGCCAGGTGGAACGTGGGACAGGTCTGCAACGTAGGGGGAAGGGGGGTAGGTGGATGTGACGGTGTATCGTGGGGTGGGGTAGGTTCCACGATGTTCGTGGGGTGTGTCGATAGGCCCTGAACGTCGTCGGGATGTTCCGCTAGGACGTTCTGCATCAAGTCTTGGTATGCTTGTGGGGTAAGCTCTCGAAAACTGCCTAAAAGGTGACCCGGTTGCACGGTGGTGGTTTGGTTGGAACTGTTTGTAGCGAGGAGTACAGATGATTTTGTGTTGTCAAATCTGTGAAGGGACGAATGGAGGACTATGTGTCGTTGCCTGAACGCTGACCGGTCGGGAATGAAAATGTGATTTCCGTGTAATGATGAACTAATTTCGACTGTAAAGCATGCGTGAGAAAACGGTGGAATGACTACTCGCTTAGGGGCGTGAACGGTGGTGAGTGTGTGCGAAACTTCGTAATTATGTTTACGTATACTACAGAAATGAACTACGGGCGTTATTCCAAACGTAACTACTTAACTTAGGTTAATTACCCCCATCATCCCACCGCTGCCACCAAAAATGATATGTTGTGTCTTTATTAGCTCAAGAAGACCAACGCCCGCGCCTGTTCGCCGTTCAGTCTCGACTGACTCTCTCGGGCCACCCTCCTACTTCAGGCTATTTATATGGACACAAGGAACCCTGTGTTTTTTGTCCCGGTCCTCCGATCCCTCCATATGTTTGTCAGTGCCTGGACACGGCCTTGGAGAAATGTCTTCCAGATGTTTTGGCGAGCGGCCCCCATTGTAATTCTTGTTTACTTCTGACCATAGGGGGCCGCTGTAGAGGGACGCTTCATTAAGAACGTTTCGGAGTTCCGGTCCTCACAAGTGTTCATTGTGCCCACGGGTGACCCTTCCCTCTTTGTTCTCTTGACGCCCTCCGGCATTTTGAGTGATAGTGTAGTAAGGGCATAACACTACGCTTAAACCCAAGTTTTCCGTGCTATGTAATTGAGAAGTGAGTCGGTTTAACGAATACACTCGCGGGGGACGTCCGATTTGTGACGGTTTTGAGTTTGACCGTACGAACGGAAAAGCAGAGGTACAACGAATTTTGTAGTGATTATTCATTGTAGATAACGGGATGAGAGATGTTTGGTGCCTTTCTTTCGTAGAGGTTTTTACATGTGAAATATTTTTTTAAAGGCTTTTTGCGATTTTGGAAAGGAGCAGCCGTCCACAGAATTGATTGCAATGCCAGTGCTCAGTTTTTGGCGTTACGAATTCCCCTCCGGAACGAACGCCTCCATCCATAGTTTCCTTTAATTGTTTTTCCACATTGAAGGCAGTCGAGATTAAACTCAAAATCCGTCACTCGGAGGTTTTCAATTTTTTATCGTTTCACCTAAAAGAAGTGGTCGAATCGGTCTGACTGAGCTGTAGTGCTGCAGGTTCCGATGTTGTAGATGCTCAATACACTCCGAAATGGGATAACAATCCTTCTGTATTTAATTGGCGGATCGAATGTCGAACTCTTAAAAAATGGTTAGTTAACCCTTTATCTCGTGCGTTATGAATTATTTTCTTTAGTTGCAATTTTGGCAAATAAAGAAAAAATTTAATTTGTGTTCGCTTATTAATAAAAAAAACTAATTGGTTTTTCAGTTCGTTTTGTGTAAATTTGCTCGCTGTGGGAAAAATTATGAATGAAATTTAACCCCTTAAGAATTCAAAATATCACAAAAACACTTTTAGGAAAGCAGAGAATTTTTTTTACTTGTTAGTGTTTTTTTTTATCGGATTTTGCTAAACTTGAGAGTGTTACACTTATAGAAAGTGTATTCTGTGCCAGGTAATAGACTGTTTCTAAGACGTGACACGAGAATATAAGTCGTTTTACTGTAGGGTTTTGAAGGCTTATCAGTTCCGTCAGTAGGTAAAGGGTTAAGTATATTTTGCAGTTGCCGGGTGACAAACCGAGCATGAGCTCACTATGGGCAAAGGGCATTCGATCGACTCTTTTAGGGACATTTCGTTGACGTGTGACAACACACCCCCCCCGATTTGAGGATGAGATTTCAAGGGAGAGGTTCAAACCAAGGAAGCAAACTGATGGAAAGTTGGCGAAAAGACATTTTAGATTTTTCTGTGCTGACGTAGAGACAATGCACGGCCTCAGTGTTTCGTATCGTCGTCCCTTATCATTCTTTGATTTGTTTTTGGTTAGGTTTTTGGGGCTGAAGGACTGATGGTGGAAAGAATTCAGGTTAGAAGTCGCGTTAATGATATTTGAGTTGAATTCGTTGAAGTTGTAACGATGAAAACTCAAAATGGCTTTAAAAATAAATATAGGAAAAATAAGGTAAACTCAAGAAAGAGCCAATGGGGATTAAAAAAGGCGGAAATAGCTAAAAAAAAGTAGGGAAACGACCGCTCCGATTGGTTACAAACAGCCATTGGTCAGACAAATTCGACCGCGATTGGTGAACGGTCTAATCCTTGCAAATCCCTTGAAAATGTGCGCGAAGTATTCGTCGCCGATGAAAAAGAAAAAAATGCCTCGAAAAACCGTTTTGTCCGCGAAGAAGAAAAAAAAGAAACAACGAAGTTTTTGAAAATTTTTACGGTAAATATAACAAAAAAAAAAACAATTTTTGATGGTACTTCTGTATATTTGCGGACCATTCTGTTTACTGTACTCTGCATGAAAGTAAAATATGTTGTTGTTTATACTGTAATAATATTAAACTTAGGAGAAAATATTTTCTGACAGTGCTGGTCACTTAAAAACTTTTCACGCGGTCGAAAGCTCTCCTCGGAAGAAGAGAGGGCGGGGGCCTCTTCTTCAGGAGCTTTCGACTGCTTCGTTCAGAGTAACAACAGTTCTGCTGAATTCCGTTGGCGCGGAAGCTCTTTCACGTGGCAGCAGACGCGAGCGATCGCTCACCCGAGCTCTTCCGGATCAAGGGAAATCAGCAGGAAATGCATTTAGGGTTAAAAATTGTCGAATCATTTTTATATGGATAAACCTGTTTTGGAGGCTTTAAGTTTGTGGTAGAAAAGACGAAATCTGTTCAGCTAAAAATTTTAGTGTAAAATAATGTGAAATAAAAGCAAAATTATTGTTTAAATTGATCGTTTCTGAGCCTCATCCCGAAAATATCAGGACTCGTGACCCGATGAAAGTGCCCTTTATTGAAAGTTTAAAAATTTCGTTTCGGGATCTAAACTCAGCAGTCATGGCAGTTCAACCTGAATGTGTTACCCTTCATACATAAGAATTTATATTTAAAATTATTCAAAAATAAAATAATTAATATTATGAAATAGCATGCCTGAATAAAAGATTGGCGGAAATCGTTAAGTAATATAAATAATTTTGTCAATTGAAATACGAAGCGCATTTTGTGGAATTGGTTCAGTAAAAATCGATTTAGTATAAAAAATGACACTATAAAACTCTTAACAGATAAATGGTATTACATAGACAGTAAGTGATGAAAGTACAAAGGGTAAAATGTTTTTCTGAAGAAAAAGAATTAATATCAAATAGATATCAAAGATTAATCTCATCACTTTGAGATATCAACCGCTGCCGTGGACAACTCGAACTTCTTATACTCCACTCAATGCGAACATATAGTCAGGGCCGAGTATCGATCTCATACTAATTTTATGGAAGTCCTAAAGGCCGCATAACTCTTAAGTGAGGAGGTAGATGGAGAAAAAGAGTTTAAAACTGGTGCAGAAGTCCGACAATTTTAGTATTAACATCAAAACGAGTCGCCACAATTGTCAGAAGATAAATTCAGAGTAAACGATTAAAGGAAATTAATAATGACGAAGATTTAAAAAAATATTGTGACAATTTAGAAATACTTCTGACAGATGGGGACAAGAAAGACGTAAATGGAATGGAGTTATACGACGAATTATGTGCTTTCCGGGATAATTCCCCTAATTTAATATATAATATAATATAATAATTTACCCTTATCTCACCCGAGGGCATTAAGGGAGTATACACAATTTTTTTTTTACAAAACAAATTTTTTTTTTTACAATGTTATAAATTACGCACAAATGAAAAACAGGCATCAGATCAGCTATAGCTTTTAAAGTAATAAGATAGATAAGCAAAACAATAAATAACATAGATTAAATAAATATATCATAGTAAAAATTGTCAATAAATTAAATATAAAATTATAAGTTAATTATACAGTTAATAATACAAAAAATAATAAGAAACAATAAATAACATAGATTAAATAAATATCATAATAAAAAAAATTAAATAAAATCTTAACAGTCATAATTTCCCTAATTTTGAAAACCCGTTGGATATTCTAAATTTAATTTTTTCAAATAATTTATCATTATCAAACTTTTCTATTGTTTTGAGAATATTATTAACTTTACCGGTTAGTGTGGCCAGTGGTGAACGGAGTTTTTCAAAATTAAAATTAATTAAAACTTATCTACGGACAAGTATGTCTCAAAACAGGCTTGTGAATTTAAGTTTAATAACCATATGTGCGGAATTAGACATTAAAGTAATAATTACTAATTTTATTAATATAAAATGAAGGATCATAAAACATTAATAAAAAGGTAAGGAAATTTAAGTATTTCAGCTTATTTTATGCTTTTTAAAGTGATAAGAATTTTTAAAAATAAGAGGGGCGCTTAAATAAAAATTGCATGCGGGCGCCAATGAGCCTTGCGCCGGCACTGCATACAGTATAGCACTTTTATAAAGTTTTTTATCAGCTTATCACTGATCGATCGTCATTAAAAATGCCCGGTCCGAACTTTCTCAATCAGTCTGTTGTCCAGGTTCCAAGATGATGCGAGATGCAACCAGCCGAAGAAGTAAGTGCTATTTATGATATAAATTGGGAGAGGGCTAACCCTTTGAGCGCTCTGACTCCTTAGGTAACTCAAAATCCGTTAATATCTACGCTTTTGACTCACTTTTGTACGTGAAATGGTTTTTTTACATTTTTTTTCTTTTCGTTTCGGTCAATTTTTGGATCAAAATTGTTGCAAGATTATTTTCTTCTTAAATGTAACTTCACACCTTATTTTTTAGCTTATTTGGAGTGGACTGTTTGTCCGCAGTTTGTTTTAGCAAAATGAGACATGGCGCTTGAGAAACTATGACATAAAACATGTCGGAGGTCGGATAAGAATACAAAATCCCCCACAAGCAAATAAACAACCTTTTTGATCAGAGATTTATTGTATTAGTAAGATTATATAGATTTTACATAGCAGATTCTGAATATAAAAGCGATTGCGTGAGACAGCGGTGACTGACCGGTGACTCTTCATTGTTGTTCATTTGCACAAAGACCTCTCCCCCGCCCTAATGCGGGACATCCCACACCACGTCACCCTCCTCCCCCAGGGACACTTTCCCCGACGCCACCAGTTCCAGCGCCAGGGGGTAGATGACATGCTCGCACTTGACTTTAAGCCGCTCCCCCAGGGTTTCCTCCGTGTCGTCCGCCAGCACCTCGAGCGCCTTCTGAGCGATGATCCCGCCCGAGTCGACGTGTGCCTGCAAATGTGACATGTGGCTCACTTAGTGGTCCTCAGAGGTCATGGCTAGGGGTGGGCACTCACGTCGACGAAGTGGACGGTGCACCCGGTGACCTTGACCCCGGCCTCCAAGGCCTGTCTCTGCGCGGCGGTGCCTTTGAAGCTGGGCAGCAGCGAGGGGTGGATGTTGAGTATCTTGCCCGTCCACAGCCTGACGAACTCCTCGCTGAGGACCCTCATGAACCCGGCCAGGCACACCAGGTCGACGTTGTTCTCCGTGAGGATCCTGTGCATCTCCATGTCGAAGTCGGTTCGGGACTGGAACTCCGTGTGCTTGACTACCTGGAGGGGATGGAAAGGGGTGAGAGAGTGCGAGGGCGGGAGAAGATGTGGGTATACTCACGTAAGTGGGCACTCCGGCCCTTTGTGCCTTTCTCAGTCCTTCCGCGTTGGATTTGTTGGAGAGAACCAGAACAATTTCGGAGCTGGAGTTGGCGTGGGGATTGGTCGTGGCGTCGAGCAAAGCTTGGAGGTTGGAACCGGTACCTGCAGAGGAATTGTCATGCCGAGCATTCTGTCATCCACCCTCTGGCACTGAAGAGTTAATACCTGAAATGAGCACGGCCACTCGCTTCTTCTGGGTGCGGGACGTGTCGACGAGTCTCGGGATGTACGGCTTCATTTCCCTCTCCATCCGCTCGACGAAGTTGTCCACGACGACTCTGCCCTCCCCTGCAAGAGGTCACCTGTCCAGTTGTGGTCCGGAGGACGGCCCGGGCCGTGGCCACCTACCTTCGGAGATGGCCTCCACTCGGCCTACGACGGAGGCCTTCTCCCCCTGGATGAGGGACAGGACCTGGGGGGCGTCCTGTGCGCTGACTATGAGCACCGCTCCGATGCCGCAGTTGAAAGTCCTCAATAGTTCCCTCTCGTTGATACCCCCTGAAAGATTGGCCAAAAGAATGTTGTTATTTAGCACCGACGTGATAATTTCCTCTTGTTTGCTTCATTTTTCCCTTCTTTTCATATTTTCCCGCTTTATTTTTTTCATCTTTTTATCCATTTTTCTGTAGTTTAAGCATGCACCTCATTTTGATTGTGAATGGCCGTTATTTTACAAAAAAAGCGAGATTTTAAGTATAAAAATATTATTAGATGTCACAAAAGACCCGAAACGTTTCATCATAGTCTCCCCGAGGTCAAAATGACCTGTGTTTGGGTGTTAAGGCGATTACTTAGTCATTTACCGAATGCCGCCAGCCACGAGAACACCGGAAGTATGTCCCAGCTGAAGGCGTCCAGCCTCACTTTGACAGCGGCCGGAAGGACGCGGGGGATGTTTTCCAGAAGCCCACCCCCGGTGATGTGAGCAAAAGCCTTCACCTTCTTGCTTCTCAGGGCGGGCAACAAAGTCTTCACGTAGATTTTCGTCGGGGTCAGCAGCTCCTCTCCTGCAACACGAGTCCCGTCAGCTCCCCAATCCTCACCCTTCCCCGCCCCGCCACCCACCAAAAGTCTTGTTCGCCTGACTGAACGGCGCTCTGTCCTTATAGTCGAACTTCATCTTCTCCATGACCTTCCTGACGAGACTGAACCCGTTGCTGTGGACGCCGCTGGAGGGGATCCCGATTACGACGTCCCCGGGGACTATTCTGTCCGTGAGGGGCAGGATGTTGTCCCTCTCGACGGCGCCGACAGCGAACCCCGCCAGGTCGTAGTCGCCCGGTGGGTACACCCCGGGCATCTCCGCCGTCTCTCCGCCTGAAAGAATGTTTCTGTGCGGCCGATCGTTCTCACCGGGAACCCGTTCATAGTGAGTTACCGATGAGAGCGCAGCCGGCCATCTTGCATCCATTGGCGATGCCCTCGATTATGTTGGTGGCTACAGACACGTCCAAAATGCCGCAGGCGAAGTAGTCCAGGAAATACAGGGGCTCGGCTCCGTTGGCGAGGATGTCGTTCACGCACATGGCCACCAGGTCAATGCCGATGGTCGAGTGCAAATTGCACGTCTGGGCGATCACCAGTTTGGTTCCCACTCCGTCAGTGCCCGAGACCAGAATGGGGTCTTTGTAGCCCGCCGCCCGGAGGTCGAACAGACCCCCGAACCCGCCCAGGGACCCGATCGACCCCGGCCTGTTCGTCTGCTGACACGCCGGCTTGATCTTCGACACGAGCGTGTCACCAGCGACTATATCCACGCCACTCGACTTGTACGTCAGCTGCCCGCTCGCGAGGAGTGACCTGCAACACCGCAGTTTCTCTGCCACTGAGGACACAAACTCTTCCCACCGGGGAAACCGACCCGTACCTGGCTATGCCTTTGAAGCCGATGTCTCTTCTGAACTGGGCGCCCTCGAACTGTATCGCCTCGCAGGCCTTGACGGATTTGGACACCGCCGCTGCCAGCTGGGGGGCGCTCGACACCACGATGAGGACTCTGCCCCCGTCGGTGACCACCTCGTTCTTGGCAGTGAGGGCGGTCCCGCTGTGGAACACCAGCTCGTTCACTTTGTCCAGCCCTGAAAAGCGATGCCGTCATTGCGTCGCAATGAAAGCTGTTGGCGGTCCTCCCTCACCTGAGATGACGCATCCTTTCGTGGAGGTTTCCGGGTAGCCTTTGCTGGCCATGACGATCCCCACGGAGTAGAGGCTGGTCTTCCATTGCAGGTTCATCGTGTGTAAGGTTTGTTGGCAACAAGCCTTCAAAAGACGGTCTTACTCATTCTAAACTCTTTGGAAATAGACCTTTTGAATCATAGGTAATTTCCGATGCGGTTATGCTACTCTATTTGGTAATTATATAATCTGCCCTCTGATGCTTTCGAGCAAAGTAGGAAAACATATATTATTTTATCCACCACATATACGCATAGTTTTGTGTGCGGTGGAGTAATAAAGAAAGGCATTATTAATGAAAGCGAATACTATGAAAGTAATTGCCATGGAAAAGTCACTTTTTATTTGCGACACTCACCAGCATCACCTGGAACAAGTCCGATTCGAGCATGGGCAGAATGACTTGCGTTTCGGGATCGCCGAACCTGCAGTTGAACTCCAGCACTCTGGGACCCGATTTGGTGAGCATAAGTCCGGCGTAGAGCACACCTGAAAGGGAAGTCGGAACAGCGTGACATGTGCGCGTCAGCAGAACCGTCAGCACCTTCGTCCCTCGTACCTACGAAATGCAGCTTTTCTTTCTTCATCCCATCGACGGCTTTCTGTAAAACATTCTGCAGCACGTATTCTTGCAGTTTGGGAGTGAGAAGAGGGCAAGGACAGTACGCGCCCATTCCTCCGGTGTTCAGTCCCCTGTCGTCTTCCCAAATGCGCTTGTGGTCCTGCGCCGGCAGCATCGGCACCACAGTGTTCCCATCGGTAAACGCTAAATACTGAAATTAGCCGAGTCAGTAACTGGATTGCAGTGTTGGCCAGCAGGGAAAAGTCCATTTAAGTCTTCTCTGCTGAAGAGCTGAGGTTCAGCAGTCGGCCTACCGAAACTTCCTCCCCTTCGAGGAGCTCCTCGATGACGATGGTATTGCCGGCGTCCCCGAATTTCTTCTGGGTGAGCATATCATCGACGGCCTTGGAAGCTTCTTCCTTGTCAGCAGCGACGATGACTCCTTTGCCGGCAGCCAAACCGGCCGCCTTCACCACCAGAGCAGGAAAACTCGCGCTCAGAATGAATTTTTTCGCCTCCTGGGCGTGTCGGAACGAGCCAAACCGCGCTGTCGGGATGTTGTGCCTCTGCATGAATTCTTTCGCCCAGTTCTTGTCGGCCTCTATTTGGGCGGCCTCCTTTCCCGGCCCGAAGCAGTAGATGCCTTCAAGAGTTCAGTCTGAGTCTCAGAGGGAATTTTCCCCAAAATGAGTGCTCGCGTTCGGCCTACCTTCTGCTTTCAGGGAGTCCGCCAGGCCGTCGGCGAGTGGGTCTTCCGGTCCGACGACGACCAAGCTGATGTCGTTTTTGTTGCAAAACTGGACAACGGCATTGTGGTTTTTGAGGTTGATGGCGACGTTTTGAGTTTTGTTGACGGTGCCGATGCCGACGTTGCCGGGACTTGCGAAAATGGCGGCGACCTGCGGCGATTGCGACAGTTTCCAGCAGATGGCATGTTCTCTGCCGCCGTTGCCGATCACCAAAACGTTTCGCCCACTCATCTTCTCCGGTTCTGCAAGCTTTCAATTATGAACAATATAGCCGACATATTTCACAACGAGATTAAGAGGAAATGAAATTGAGTCAGAGCAAGCGGTTGCATATTTGAACGAACTGCATTGCACGTTCGTTCTCGTTTGTGCCGCTTTCGCATCGCAACTTTTGACGAATTCATTAAAAATACTTTAATCTTTTTGCCTTATGTTGGAAGATTGGCTTAAAGAAAACTCGTTTCACTGCATTTATCCATTGCTCAACAAATTAAAGCTACCTTTCAGCAGAGTTCCCGTTTTGCTTTTTAGCAGCGAAAAAGCACTAATAGCCTTTCATTGAACAAAAACATTCATAACATGACCTTGTTTCTGGGCCACATGTTATGCATAAGACAAGCAATTAATTCTCTATTTTATTTTACTCAATCTGGCATTAACCTAAAAGG
Organism: Brueelia nebulosa; assembly: GCA_028293925.1. Taxonomy (NCBI): domain Eukaryota; kingdom Metazoa; phylum Arthropoda; class Insecta; order Psocodea; family Philopteridae; genus Brueelia; species Brueelia nebulosa. The sequence goes on along the minus strand of JAQIBA010000135.1, from coordinate 342,835 downwards.
AGCGATGATGTCGAATTCGCACATTCGCAACGGAAATTTCATTCGTGAAATAAAAATCAATGAAAAAAAAATTTTAAAACCTGTCCCTAAACGAAATGAGAAAATGTGATGGTTTGTCTATCCGTTTTTTCCACGGAAATTCAAATTAAATACTGCGCCTTAATTAATCGGAATTTTCAAAACGGAAATAAAACTTTTGGCGCGCTTTTTTAAGTTTATCAGTAGCGCAGATTCGACCAATCAGAGTGAGGCATCGGTTGACCTATGGCGGTCGTGGGATTGGCGTGCGTAGAGGAATTCGTCTGGGTAGTATTTTTGAATCTGAATTTTTAGGTGTATTTATTCTTGTCAGGTTTTAGTTTTTAAGACGTTATTTTCGTTTGGAGCTCTTTAGAAGGCAGGACTATGTACGAGGCATTCCTCTGTTTATGAGTATATATTTCCAGCTGCAGTTGTTGGTTTTCTCAACGGTCAAAACTTCCGGAGGTCATCCACGTCAATATGGGTAAGGTTTTTGTTTGATATTTTTTGGAATTAAATACTTGGAAGAATATGTGGTTTCAATAATATACAAAAATCCACATATTTTGCTGTGTACTATTGTTTCATTTCAATTATTTGTCCTTCATGACAATGGCAAATCTGTTAAGTGAATCAATGGATGTCATTCAGGAATGAAATTTGATTTTAGTTATTATTATTTGCTGCTATGCATTTGTCATCGTATTGCAGGCTGCATTTCATAAAAAAATAAATGTAAAGGCCCCAAATTGCGTGCAATTTTTCAAACATTTTAATGTGTGTTCTATAAATTTAAAAACAAATGATGTACTTGCAATAAGCCTACTTTCTTTCCACTCATAACTGTTACAATCACCAGTAAATGAATCATTAAGGGGAGAAAGGACTGATCTAAGTGTGTTAGCATCCCAAAACTTTTTAATTAATTAATACAGTAATTTCTATTGCATTCAATTAATAGGTTATAAAATACTTAATCTAAAACTTAATCATTTGATGTATTCATATATGGTTGAATCATGAATTTGTGAAAGAAAGAAGGTATCATCTTTTCTTCAATCTGAACAAAGAGGTTTGAGGACTTTGATTTCTTAAACTTAACTTTTGTTTGGTCTGTGGGATAGAAGAGGAGGTTATGCTGTAGAATTTAAATGCGGTATTTAGAGTTTAGATTTATCAACCTTCTGGATGGTTCATTATTGGGGGTTTTGTCATTTATTAGGGTGGAATGGAATGAAAGGTCTTGGAGTGGAGGATTATGGATGTTTCAAACAAGTAGACGATTCATTCATCACCTGAATTACAGCCATGGAAATTCTTATTATTTGCACTGTTGTTACAGTTAAAATGTTCCAAAGTAAAAAAAACTGTTATTTTATAAAATATCAGAACAATGATTTTAATATTTTTAAGGTTTTATTATGAATTACTTCAAATTGTTAAGCAGTTTGTTTTGTGAAAGCACCATGTTGAGTGTTTTATTCAACTTTCCAGGAAGAAATTGTTTTCAGTCAAATTAATTATTTTGCCATCATTTCAGGTGTCTTAACACCAATCACTTGCTTAAGACGCAGTAAATACATGTTATCTCACACCTGACACCCAATTTTTTTGACTAGTAGTTCCTTAAAACATGTGATATTATTAAAAAAAAATTGCAGCAAAACCTCACATTTTTATCTGGTAATGACAGGAATAGATTTTATGTAAATAATTGTAAAATAAAAATAGGCGGTCATTTGTATACCAGTCAGTACTGAGTGATTTTCATAATTCTCCTGCACCTTCCAATTCAACCCATTGGTGTTTAAATGGTTTACTTAATTTTTGCCTGAAAACCCCTTTTTTTGAATGCTATTATTTTTTTAACCCCTCAAACATTTAATTGGTTTGCAAAAAAAACCGGCTTAATTAACTCCTTCGCGTTTGCTTATTTACAAAACAGTTAATTGAACGCAGTGTTCATTCCCTCTTGTTATCTATGCTGTGCATGCATGCGTATACATACATATAATTAAGGCATGAAAAGTTGATTCTTACCTGAAAGCTAATATTTAAAGAATTTCAACTGGGGACGCGAGTTCGACCAAAAACAGCACAACAGCACAGAAGGCGACTGAAGGAGAGATCAAAGAGGACTAATCTTTGTCTGCTGGGGGTCATTTGCTCTTAGGGCTGGCATTCTCGTATATTGAATAACGTCAGAATCACAGGACAAAGTCCGGATCTGTTGATGATGTCACACCCAAGGACCTTTCAGGTACTCGCTCGAGGGTTCGGAGGGTTCTTATCGGGGCTGTGAGTTCCGAAGGCTCAAAAACAGAAGAAGGGAGTTCATTTGCTGTTATTTTAACCCTTTAACATCGGCACTTACTGCGCTGGTGAGAAATGCCGATGTATCTGTAATTCCCATCCACAACTTGTTCAATTATTTTAAGTTGTTCAAAGTGAACAGAGTTTGGATGTAAACAGTCAGGGAAATCAAAAAAGAATAAGAATTCACTGAGTGCAAAATGAATAACCATTGGATTTTAGGGGGGTGATCGAGAAGGAAAAAAACCTAAAATGAAGAGCTCAGGGAGCAGATGGAACTAAAAACTTAAATTGTAGGTCCCTCCCTACCCTGGAAATGCCTTCACTGTGTCTCTTTCGAAAAGCCTCAATGCAGCACATATTTGATCTCCCTATCGCTGTGAAGGTCACTATGCCTGTGGGTCTTCAAATAAATAAAAATAATCTGATATGAATCGCATTAATATGAATTAACATTTCATTCAAGTCTGACGAATGTCATTAAAACCGTCCGGCAGTTTGCTGTTATCTCATTGAAAGGAAATTGTTTTCGTCAGCACGGCGACATGGGAACCCTCTGAACACTTTGACAGAGTTCAGACGCCTGAACTCCGGGCGACAGGACATGCAACACCTGAAGCCCTCAGAGTCTCTGGCAAAAGACTCGGAAACTTAACACCAACCGAAGAATCTGCGTCGCAAACATTATCTTATGATTTGGAATGTCAATGCGGAGGTCAGAATTTCAGGGTTGTCATTGAGGACAAAGATTATTTGGGAAATTGAGAAATGGTTTGTTAGTTTTCCGAGAAATTTCTAGGAAGTTCATCAGTGTCGTCATTTGTCTTTAGTATCATAGTTTAACCCTTCCACTGGCAAGAAAAACCTTTTCGGGGCTCCACTGTTTGTTTACTCCAACTGTGCCACACTATCAGAATATAACTGATATAAACTGAGGCAAATGACTTCCATCCCATCCCTCTTTGTTCTTAAATAAATGCTCAGTTTATCGCTAACGAATATTGAATTTAGGATATTCATATGCATTTATGTGACAACTTTTCTTGAATAAAAGTGGCTAATAAAATCAGTGCAGATAACATTATCTATATGTTATCTGAGGGCAATTCATTTAAAGTATACCTTCGAACAAATTGATGTGAGATCGAATGGAGTTCCGGGTTAGAAGTAAATGAATAACACAACTTCCACAAAAATAATTGGCAAAGTGATACAGAAGAATTAAGGGTATTTATACCCTTCCCAAACATAAACCAGAGGTCTAAAGGAAATGTAAATTTTTTTTATTTCGGAAATAAGTGATGGGAATCTTTTGGGGTTCCCAACAGTTTTCACATTCTTAACGTTTCAACGCTTGAGTGGAATAAGTGATTTGGGTCTCAGAGGATTTTTATTCTTTATATTTCAACACTTTGATTCCAACAAAATTGCCCGTTCACTTGTTGGTTCTTTATTATATGACAGTATGTATTTTGACGTGTATAAGAAGCATATTAAGAATGAGATACAACAAGGGAATCAGTCCACCCGGAATTCCTTTCTTTTGCCGAATTATTTACAGCGATCGTCTTTCCTTTGTGTTGCAGAAATGGAATTCAAAGTGTTCAACGACTTTGTCCACGGGCACATGGAGTTCCACCCTCTGCTGGTCGTCCTGATAGACACTCCCCAGGTGCAGCGCCTGAGGAACCTCAAGCAGCTGGGGGCGTGCTCCTTCGTGTTCCCCACGGCGGTGCACACTCGCTTCGAGCACTCCCTCGGGTAAGTGGCCGCGATGTCTGGGGGCGACACAGCAGGACTGAGCAGGGAGTCTGGGTTTGCAGGACGGCTTTCATAGCCGGGAAGATGTTGGACAGCCTGAAGGAGAAGGGGCTGCCCTCCGACGTGACGGACGAGGCCTTGTGGGAGAAGAGGAAGCTCTGCGCACAGATCGCGGGTCTCTGCCACGACATCGGCCACGGCCCCTTCTCCCACTTGTGGGAGTCGTTCAGGGGACGGTTCGGCGAGAATTGGAAGGTGGGTGTCTGAACACAAGTTGAAATGACTTTTGACTCTTGGTGTTATGTACCTGGCAGGCTACGATCAATTTTTTCCTCTTTAAAAATGGATAAAATACATAAAAAGGGAATAAAGGGGGAAAAGGAAGATAAGAAAAAAGAGAATAAGTGAAAAGAAAAAATGGGACAGTCTCATTGATAACAATTACAGTAATAATGATTGAAGTGTTAATTTTTATGCATTGATTCTTATCTGAAAGAGAAATGAAAATTGAGCACTGCGGCGGCCATTTTGACCGTCCCAGGACCAGTGCATTGTTTTGTGCTTTCATGGACACTTTGTTCACTCCCAGCATGAAACTGAGTCTTTGAGGGTCTTCGACCAAGTCCTGGAAGAGAGGATATCCCCGACGAAGAAGTTCAACGGGAACTCCCTCGAGCTGGTCAGGGATGCGTTCGCGCATTACGGTCTCGACGACAAAGACATCGACACGATCAAAGCAATGATTTTCGGCCAGAAGAAACCGAAGAACTACTTGTACCAGGTTGGAGCGAAGGATTACCTCCATCAGGCATTCCCGCAGGCATGTGCCATCGGAGACTTCCTTCTTTTCAGGTGGTCAGCAACAAAAACAACCACATAGACGTGGATAAATGGGAATACCTCACCAGGGATAGCATTATGCTAAATATCCCAATTTGCTTTGATTGGAAACGGATTTTAAATTATTGTGCCATTTTACAAAACAATCAAGGAGAAGAAGAAATAGGATACAGGTGTGTTGTTGCTTTCTTCTTCTGGGAAAGGGTTACTGTTTTTTGTCATTCATTAAATGGGGGGAAAAGGAAGACCGAATGAAAGGCAAAAGTGTGACAGAGTTCGTTTTTTTTTCAGGGTAAAAGAGTGTCCCGCACTCGCCGACATGTTTCTCTCGCGAGGAAAACTCCACGATGTCGCCTACAAGCACACCAAGGTGAAAATAATCGAGGAGATGATTATCGACGCTTTCGTGCTCGCAGACGAAAGGTATTGCAGAGGTTTGTCGAAAGGCTCGCGCACAGTCCTCGTCGGTTTCCTTCTCTCCACAGACTGCAACTGCGAGTGACTCCCATCACGAAGTTGACCGACCACATCTACCACAAGATATTGTACGACGATTTCGGGAACGACGCGAAAATGAAGAAGGCAAAGGAAATATTGAAGAGAATAGAAATGAGGCACCTGTACAAGTGCATTGCTCAGGAAAGCTGCGGGGTAAGTCGATTGAGGCAGACGGAAGAAAGGATTTTCGAAACGACTCTTTTATAAATATTTCCCTTTTTGTCTTTTTCATCGTAATAATTACTCAGAAATTTCTAATATATTGCGTTTTACTCCACTCGACAAATATTTTTTATAAATATTTTACAATAATTAAAAATAAATACAAAATATAAATACAAATAATAATAAATAAATTAAAATAAATACGATAAATAAATAAATAAAATACAAATAATTAAAAAAATATTTTTAAAGTTAAACGGTTTTATTTAAAGTGCACTAAAAATTTAAAAAATAATTTGTGATCAATTTTTTTGTTTATAAAACCGTGGGGCGTTATTGCACTTTCTGCAACCTGTACTGTTTTTATACTGTATAACGCCCGCGGTTTTATAAACAAAAAAATTGATCACAAATTATTTTTTAAATAAATATATAATGAAAATAATAATATAAATAATTTCAAATAACTCGAAATGAAACCGTTTAACTTTAAAAATATTTTTGATTAATTTTTTTTTATTTTTTACTTTTTATTTTCATGTTAAAAAGAAAAAACATAAAACTAAAAATTATTTTTATTTTTTTATCTGAGTTGTAGAGAGAGAGAGAGAGAGAGAGAGAGAACTCTATTCACTTTTATTGTCCTTTTTTCTCTGCTCCCCAATTTCACATTGAGTTTTTTTTTCTTATAGGACAGGCGGCCGGTGAATCTGGAAGAAATAAGAAAAATAGTGAGCAAAATGCCCGAATTGAGTCGTTACGAGAACGAGCTTAAGGTCTCCTTCGTGGAGGTGCACATGACCAAGGCGAACAAAAAGAAGCCTCTCACCAACCTCTTGGCCTGGCGAAAGCTCGACGACCAAATCGTCTCGGAGGTCTTCGACTGGGACAAGTACAACGACTGTCTCAAGCCGAACGTGTGAGTGAAGAGAGAGAGAGAGAGAGAGAGGCCCTTAAGAGAGACATTTATTCTATTTCTAATGGATTTTATTTTCAGTGAAAAGCTAAGAAGAAATCAGATTTTACTTCTGTATAAGGGAACCGAAGAATTTCCGCATTCGCTGGAGGAAATGGCCGTTAAAGAACTGAGAAGAATTTTACATGACTTCGGTGATCGTATACTCACATAACTTTGGTGGATTTTTTTGTTTTAACTTTGGTGAAGCTACTGTTTTCACCAGATGACGACACATGGGCTTTGTCACGCTTCTCTGTCGTCTGCTTTGTTTTTTACATTCTGGTGCTCGAGTGCGTCTTTGGAATTTCTACATTCGGAAGGACCTTCTCACAGAGTCGAGCCGAGGATGGAAGATCGCTCACATTCACACTCGTGAAAAGGCTCCGGAAGCCACTTGATGACGTCACAACTCGGCAGACATTGTTTTCTTCAGTTTTTACTTTCATCTCTTTCTTATTCTCCGCGTTTAATTAAATTTCAATAACTAATGCATTGGTTTTTTACTTTTAATTGTATTGTAACCGGAGGTGAATTGCTTAAATGAATTGATTAGTGATTAAAACGGCGACGTTTGCTTAAATAACGTTTGGAGTGTCTCATCCGGTAGAATTTCAGCAAAAAGCACCTCGACGGATATCACGGGTGGAGGGGAATTGAATTCTAGTCTTAGATTCGCTGGGAAGCTAAAAATACAAATTCGCTAGTCACCGAAATTGTAATTTTTTAAGCCAAAGAATTGTTGAATACAAAATACCAAATTGTTTTTCATTTGAATGTATTGACATCACGATGTAATTTGTTTTGTATTAATCGATGAATACAATGAACATTAATAAAAATTAAGCGACGGAATACAAATGAATAAATTTATTATACAGACAGGGGACAAACGGGACTGACGTCACTTCGACCTCTTCTCCTGATACTTCCGAAATGTTCTTAGACCACCCGCAGCGCTCTCATCCACAGGAATTGCCTCAACGAATGTTTCACGGAGAGAAAAACTCATTTGGAATGTGGAAATCACCATCTTAGATGAATTGACTTGTTCAACTGTTATACATATAAAATGTATTTTTACAATACAAAATTTAATAGTTTCTTAGTTAAATATTTTACTCTAAGATTTTATTATGGATTATTTACTTATCAGTACCATTAATAATATATTTTTTTCTCCCATTTGGTATTAAAATAACAAAATACACAAAAAATTGTCAAAATTTTGACTATACAAAATTTAGTAGTTTTTTACTTAATTACTTTATTATATGATTTTATTATTATTTTAGGGTTTGGTTGTTTAGTTATCAACACTATTAATAATATATTTTCTCATATTAAAAACTCTATTATTAGTAATATTTTATTATAATATATTAAAATAACAATTATACAAAACAACATTATTCTTAGTCTTCTGCTTTTTCTTTAATACTTTTACTTAGTTTTATTATTATATAATTCTACTGTTTTAAAGATAATAATTCTTCTGTTGTTTAATTAATATTAAATTAATATAAATGAGGACAGTTAATAAAAGCCAATGAAATTTTACTTTATAACTCTTACGGGTGGAAAAGGAAAAATTTTGTATTGTCAAAATACTTTTGAGCGCTACTGTATATCTCCCAATGGATTTCTTCACCATAACGGTCAGCTAAGTACAAAAGAATTTAGTTTTTGAATGAGTTAATTATGACTTAACAGTGGTAAGGGAAAGAAAAGAACACGAAAAGACAAATAAGGTGATAAAAATGGCCGCGTTCACAGCTGTTCGCAAAACCATAACAGACGAATCAAACTCCGAACGAAGAAGTGTTAACGATAATTGATAATCAGCTGTCGATTGCTGATCCCAGTCACTCCGGGGGGGAGAGTGAAATTGAAGGAGAAGCGATTGGGGGAAGCGGGACGAAGCAGAACGAACTCTCGGCGTTGCGAACTGCAATTCGGTCTTTACAGTCCTTATGACTGCAATTAACCGAGGGTAAATATGAAACAGGTACGTGCCTATTTGTCCAGGTGTAACATGAATTAAGTGGAAGAGGCGCAATTGAGGCGAAATTCCCCTAAGCTAAGCGTGCGCCCCACACCGATACATTGTAATTCTGTGTACATGTCATTAAGACATAAGAGGCGAGTTTTCTTATCAGTCGCGGACGACAAAGGGTTACCTGTCAAACCGGTAACTGACTTCAGTCTCTTTTGAGCCGTTTTGGGGATTAATTCGGGAGCTGCCACCGACCGGTGAGTTGCCTTTCATTCCGGATTAACATTTTTCTTTCTCCTTTTCAATTTTTAAGCAAATTATTGTTTCCCGTAACAACTATACATATACTTTCATCTTCTCAAGGCCCTTATTTATATACTGGGCCTAAGGACTGAGTCAAAAGACGTCTGCTTATCTTCCTTTGTTTTCTCTCTTAGAGTTTTAGGTCAGTGATGGCCAACCTTTGATAATGTGCGGGCCAAAGTTGAGTTTGGTGTAATTTCGCGGGCCACAACGTATAAGAAAATTAAATAATGGATTTTTATACTTAGTTTTTACGTTCTTTTCATTTTCCCTTTTTCTCTTTTTCTCATTTTCTCCTTTTCTCTTTCTTCTCATTTTCCCTTTTTCTTTTTCTTCTTATTTTCTCCTCTTTTCTTTTTCTCTTTCTTCTCACTTTCCCCTTTTCTCTTTCTTCTCATTTTCTTCATTTCTCTACGTTCCTGCTCTCACGGCTATTGCCTTTACCTCTTTTTAAAATTTTCCCGAAAGGTAAGAAACAATTTAAAATTGAAGTTATTCTCCCATTGAAAGTCATTCTTTCAACCCTTTATTTAAAAATAAAAATGGACTAAAATCACCAAATACGTATGTGAATATAGGAATAAAAGAGCGGGCCACATGCAACACCTTCACGGGCCGGATATGGCCCGCGGGCCGTAGGTTGGCCATCACTGTTTTAGGTAAAAGAGACAAAACTAAAGCCACAGTGGCTTTTTGCTAAGATTTTCTTTCAAATGGGCAAACACTCTAATGAACCCTAACAGCTTCCCTTTTTGGATGTACGGACTGAAAGAGATTTTCTGAACAAAACTGTAAAGATTATGACTTTACTTTTGAAAGTTACCGAATTATAAAAATGAATATACACTACCGACCAAACGCTGATTACTTCTAAATTATATAAACTCATAAATAAACAAAAAAAGGGGAAATAATCAGTTTTGAAGAGTTTAATTATGACTTTTTTAATGAAAAAGTAACGGAAATAATGAATTTATATTTATAACTCATAAAGTAAAAAAAGTTATATTATTTTCGAATTTCCTCATCGTATTCAACGTAAATTCTAATGAGAACTAGTTTTTAATGAATTTTTACAAATAAGTAATAATTAAATTAAAATAATAAGACAAATAATTAACGGTTTTCCTTTGCAGGTGAGCGAAAATTTCGGTTGTGTATCAACCCGCGCCTTCTGAACAAATTTGTACCTAATTATAAAATAATTTGTTCGTTCGGCTCGAGTTAGTGCACATCCTGTAACAAAACTCGCGTCCCTCCGGCCAAAGGAAAATCAAAGGAAACGGGAGTCGTCGCCGGGAACCGAATGCGGGCGATCATTCCCAATTGTTTTATCGACCGGAAACGCATTTTGATAAGTTTTTGTTTGAAATTCTCAAACAGGGAATTGTCCTTTTACCAATTTTACGTTTTTATCAAAACAAAGGAAATTCGTTCGATCAATTCCGGGAAAAAATACAAGATAACCCTTCACGTCAGCTCTGTTCCTTTGTCCGTTCAATTGTGTCCTATAAAACTCCATAAATGGGAGTTTATTTATTTTTTAGACTTTAGAATTCTCCTCTTTTTTGACGTTTTTTATTATTAATAATACTTCTTTTATTTACTTTTTGTCTTTCTGAAATTTTTATTTCGTTTATATATCGATTTCTTTAACAACCGTAAAAATAAAACCGTTCAATGGTCTATTTTTTTTTTTGTACACAGCAGAAACTTTGTGTCCTCCAAACAAAACGAAGAACTTTTCTGTCCTCGTTAACACAAAAGTTTTGGAAGAGACTCAAAGTGCTTCAATTACGTCACACTAATCTGTACTAATAATATACTTAATCTGGGAAAGGCGCCTGTATGTGTGTGCTCGTGCACAGGTTTGTCACTTTATAATAGATTTATAAAAATTAAATAAAAGATTAAGAGTTGAAGAGTTAAGTCAACAGTAATAATTTATTCGGAGACTTTCACGCCTTTCCGGGTTTTTCTAATTTTAATTTTTTCTTTAGAGCAGAATGGAAATGAAGAACTTACGATTTGTTCCAAAAACTAACTCATGCAAAACCGGATAAAAACGAAGGAAATCCAGTAAAAGCAAAAAACTGCAAAAATCAAAATAAAAATGTCTCCCATTTCGCGTTTTCTGGAGTTTTCTCGCGAGCGAAACGAGACTTCTTTCATGTCGAAAGTAAACGGTTTTTTCTCCGTGAACAATTAAGTCATAATTACAGACAATAAAGAGCAATCTTTCGCATTTTACTCTCGTGTTTTATTACCAAACAAGACAACTTTTATTGACGTCAGTGCTGTTGTTTATCGTCAGCATAAATCATAAGGTGATTTGAAGCGCTAATTCGTCGACTCAGAAAATGTTTCCGTTAAATTTTTAACGAATTTTCCCATTTGAAAATAATCCGTAACGTTTTTGGACACTACAAAACGCCAAAGGAATCAGAATGACGACTCATTTTGTCATTTTTGGGTTAATTTTTTAATATAAAAATATGTTTTATGATAGTTAACACTTTTTTTTTAAGCTTAATTTGTTATCAATTCAGTTATGTCAGATGTAATGATACAATCAGATCTTTTGTTTTTTATAACGAAAATAACGAGAGTGCAAATTGAGGATAATTTAATTATCAAGAAGGATTTTTGATTAAGAATCCAAGAGTTTTTATCGAAGGTTGTTATCAGCCTTTTTCGATTTATATTTGATGAGTGCACTGATTTTGGAAAAATAAAATAAAAAAAGACTGTATTAATGCTATCTCTGATGGCAAGAAGAAACCCCAAATTGTATGAAACAAAGAAAAGTACAGCTCAGGCGTAATTTAGCTAAAAAAAACTACGGAAACGTTTAATGAGCGGATGTAAATATGTGCAAATGCAGCGAGAAAACGTTAAAAACTATGGCAAAACGGTAAGTCAAATAAATAAATAATTAATAATATTTTTTAAAAAACGAAACCGTGAAAACATATCAGTGGTGTTAACGGGAATTGATTGTTTGTTGGAAAATAAAGGTGATTAAACCAATTATGCGATTAACTGGAGAAGCCGCCATCTTGGCACTTCCGGTTGCCATGGCGACCGTTACAAAAGGTTGGCGAACAGTTGAGAATCGGCGGCGGAAGAGAATTCGTTTCTTGTTTTCTTTGTGAGGAGTTTCTCCAACGGAAAATTAACGCATCGTACTTATCGATAATTGAATTATTTCAACAAGGACATTTTGTTTTTAGGTAATTGATCGAAAGTGTATTTGCATTCTGTGAATTAGGTCAGGGGTTCCCTCGGGTTGTGTTTGCCCTAATTTTCGATTTAAGTCAGTTATTTGCTTTCTTACCTTTCGTGTTGGCCGTTTGTTTTAATGTCAGCTTTCGTGACTGCTTATTTGTAGAAAGTAATTCTTTATCCAACTAATAGTTATTCAATTTTATTTCTCCCTTTTCGCCATTAAAATGACAAAATTTACAAAAACGAGTGCCCTTTTCCTTTTTTTGTTATTTCTTTCTTCACATAATCTTCCGGCTTCTTTTGTATCATTCAGGTAGAGAGAACCTCACCAGGTTTTTTCTATTCTTTTATGTTGCTTTTGCATAAAATTTTTTCCCTCCCAATTCGTCAATAGCATTTCTTTTAAAATAATTTCTGTCCTTATTTCCTTCTGCTCTCTTTTGCATTTTTTACTTTTAAAAAACTTCTAATTGGTTTGGAAATTAGGTTTAATAATTAATATTTTACTCATTATAGCAAATCAAATATTGTAGTTGTAGTCGCTTATTGTGCACAGGGTTTTTATAACTCATAAACGATGGCTTTTAGAATTAAAAGTATTGTTATAATTTTTGTAGAACATTTGTTTGAAACTCTATAATTTCTGTCTGAGTTAATTTAACGATAAAACTTTACTGAAAATGGCGAAAAACTAATTTTTTCCCAGAATTGAATTTTTGAGGACTTTTGACGTTTTATCTAAAATTATACTCTAAACCAGTGATGGCCAATCTATGGCCCGTGAAGGTGTTGCATGTGGCCCATTCTTTTATTTCTATATTCACATACGTATTTGGTGATTTTAGTCCATTTTTATTTTTAAATAAAGGGTTATTCTAATATTAGAATAACTTCAATTTGAAATTCTTTCTTACCTTTCGCCAAAATTTTAAATTTATATTTACGCTTTCGAATCCATTCGGTCAAATAAGTCAAAAGGACTGCTTAAATAAAAATGTAAAAAGGGTAAAGCCGGAAAAAGATGCAAAGGCAATAGCCGTGAGAGCAGGAACGTAGACAAAAGAAGGAAATGAGGAAGAAAGAGAAAAGGGGAAAATGAGGAAACGAAAAGAGGAGAAAAAGAGAGAAAGAGAAAAAGAAAAGAGGAGAAAATGAGAAAATGAGAAAAAGAGAAATGGGGGAAAATGAAAAGAAAGTAAAAACTAATATTAAAACTCCATATTTAATTTTCTTATACGTTGTGACCCGCGAAATTACACCAAACTCAACTTTGGCCCGCACATTATCAACGGTTGGTCGTCACTGACCTAAACAATTTCACCAAAATTCAGGTTTTAAGGAATTAATTGAACTTCACCTCTAATTTTTGACTGTGATTTCATAAACATTAATACAGATTCTTTAAGAAAGTTTAAAATATTAGTCTTTGGGTTCCTTCGGTGATCACTGAATGAGGGCACTAAGTTATATGGCATCTGTGGTTGGTTCCTCAACCGCGAAGAACCTCCACGTTGTATTAGACTTTCAATTTTGAGGGAAAAGGGTGAAAAAAGGGGAAACGGGTCAGCGGGCCAACAGATGACGAAGCTTGAGTCATACCGGGGAGAGCTGATTAAACATTAATGAAGCCGTTTCGTGACGATGGGAAATTCTTTACAGGCGCTCCCCAACCTTGACCTTCTCATGAAAGGCGCGAAGGAAAGGGGTCGTTATGAGCGGTGAATCCTCGGCCCTCGACGAAATCCTCTCTTCGTTTGCTCCTCAAGAGAACTCTCTCGCAGAACACCTCCACAAATTGTAGGTTGCCTTGACAAGAGACAGTTCTCTCGAAACTGCAGCACTGTCTTTCCGCAGGCGATCAGACCAGTCGGAACTCACAGAAAGGCACAGACTGTGCATCCCGTTGGAGTTGGGCACCGCAGAGGACATCCGCAGAACAAAGGAAAATGCACTAAGAAGGAACAAGGAGTTGAGAAGGGTAGGAGGAAGTGCGAAAGACAACCCGAAAGAGTGGCCATGATCGGGAACATCCCTTCCAGGAACTCCACATTTCCCTGAGCAAGTTGAGGTCGAAGCGATGCTACAGTCCGGCGGAAGATAATCTCAAGAAGATGATGGAGAGGTACTCGGAGACGCTTTCCAGGGAGGACGTCGACTGATGCCAGGATGTCGGCGGCGCAGCAGTTGGACTATTCCTTCAGGGGCATCTCCTACATGTCCGAGATCAGGGACACCCGCCCCAGGAACGGGCTCAGGCCCTACAAAAGGTCGCCCGCGGGAAGATTCTGGTGCAGCTCCTTCAGGCTCAACAACAACAACATCGTCACCGTTCAGGGCATAACTGATATCGTGCAGCAGGTGAGCTCGTCTCCACTTTGGAGTGGGGAAACCGTGTTCCAGGAGAAATGGGGGAAAAAACAGATTGGTTCATTCGATTCCCAAAGAAAAATCCGTTAAAATTCAAAACTAACGTTTTCCATTGGTTGCTAACTCAGCGATCGACAAATCGACAAATACTGCAGCGCGATGGAGAACTGATAGAATAAAATTTTGACGAAGGAAGCCGAACCCACTTTTTGCGTGTTTATAATCAGCTCATATGCCACGAAGATGTTACATTTTGGGCTCACCTTCGTTTCAGATTTTCGAAATCCCAGAGAATCTCACCTGGGTCGATTTGTCCTTCAACAAACTCACTTACCTCCACTCAGAAATCTCCGAGCTGAGAAACTTGAAAATTCTTTACCTCCACGGCAACCTCTTCTCTGAATTCGGCTCTGCCTTGTACCACCTTCAGTGAGTACTCACAGCCCAGTCCAGCCCTGAGTTGCGCCCGGGAAAAGTTATCTGGTTTGTGCCTTTTCAGGGGTTTGGATAAACTGTACAGTTTGACGCTTCATGGCAACCCTGTGGAAGAGGTCAGAGGCTACAGACAAAGGGTGTTATTAATTCTGCCGGGGTTGAAGAATTTGGACTTCACAAATGTGACCAATTCTGACTTTGATAATTTGGATTCCGTTCAAAAATCGGGTCGATGACAGGTAACGCAATTTATCGATTTGTATCCCTGTCATGAAAAACCTGACATTTTTCATTAAATTCCTTAAACTCTTAATGACCACAAAGATGTTTTTAAAAAGGTGTGCTCAAACATCGTAAAAACCTTTTTAAAGGCAGAAAAGGATGCGAGAATTCAATCATACAAATTACGTTGTTTTCTATATATTTAGTAAATTAAAAACAGTTTAACGAGATTTAGAATTCACAACCTTTGCTTCTAATAACGTACTCACAGCCTCAATCCTGAAAACTTCAACCAGAAGAAACAAACCTCTTCTGAACCTCTGTCATTTCATTACAGAATAAGAAAACGAAAATCACCTGAGATGAATTCAGGTATTAAAAGCGACAGAACAAAAGCACCGCCTTCCCAGATTAAAATCAAATAATTCGTTCCGATAAGAATTTCATTTGTGAGAACTCGGATTTGTCATTCGATTGTGACTTTACTATTTCAGCGTTTTCCCAGAAGAAGCGACCGCGTCAGACAGGAAACGCTTCATCGTCGTCCCGCGACTCGAAGGTACCGTTGCTGACCACCGGACGAAGAAGGAATTCGCTCACCAAATCGCTGATCCTTTCGGGGTTGTTCAGGTGGAGGTGGTGAGTGCCCTCCACCTCGTGGAATTCCACCTGTACAATACGGAGAATTATTTTATGTATAAATTACCATTTTCACCATTAAAATTTATAAGTATTTTCTAAGCAATTCACTGTATACTCATTTCATTGCTGAGCCACTTACGTGTGCGTTCGTCCGCATTTTTTTCAGAATCAGAGGGTAGTAATGGGGTTTCTCGAAGGACATCCCGGGTTTCCCTTTGATGTTAAGTACGTTGCATTTGATCCTCTCCGCGAACTCCAGCACCAATTCGAGGGGAACGAAGCCTAAACCCGCCACCTGAAATCGCCCATCGGTTTCATTTTTTTTTTATAAATATAATTATTAACTTTAGTATACGTCTTCGTGCACAGCTTTTAACCCGTTAAGCGGTTCCGTTGCGAGAAGTCGTTCCTGTAGTGGCCACGTATTTGCAGCTGCTGGCGTATATACACGTTTTATCCATTGTATAATTTTTTTATATTTTATGTTTTAATTATTTTAGGTTATGTTTATTACAGCTTATAAAATATTGAAATACAGTAGAGCTCAAAAGTATTTTGACAATACAAAATTTAATTTTTTCTTAGTTATTTATTTAACTATGTTTTATTTAGTTATCAATACTATTAATAATATATTTGCCGCCCTTTGGTATTAAAAAAATAAATTAGAACATAAATGTAGTATAAACAATATAAACAATATAATAATAACATAAGTATAAATAACAATATTAAAAAAAAATATACAAAACATAATATTCTTCTTAGTCTTCTGCTTTTTCTTGATACTGTCTTGACTCTCACTTAATCTTCTATTATTAGTAGGTATAATTATAGTATAATTCTACTGTTAATTTTAAAGATAAACTCTTTGTTTCTCCTGTTATTTAATTAATATTATATTTATAAATGTTGTAAAGCATTTTAATGAAATTTCACTTTGTAAGTAACTCTTACGGGTGGAAAATAAATTTAGTATTGTCAAAATATTATTGAGTGCTACTGTAAAAGTAGGAAAGTAATTCATACACATTGAAGAATACACTTTATGTAGACAAGTTGAATCTTGCAATGCTCCTATCCTCCCTCTATTACCAATTGAACGTATATTATTAAATAAACCAAGTAAAATCATTATCCGTATATATACGGCGTATATATATACTGTATATATGTCATAGCCGCTAAGTGTACAAAAGATCAACCGTATATATATGGCATATCCGCTTAACGGTTTAAGAATTAGGTCAGTCTTGAGAGTTCTTGTTTTTATATCACTTTTGACTCTATAGAATTTGATCAAGTTCGACTTATGTTATATTTTTGAAATTTCGGACTTCACCTTTAGTCTCACGTCCCTGGCGAAGTAATAACCGTTTCCTTTCGGCGAGGGCGCCATTCCTCTCTTCATTAGCACTTTGCAAGAGTCCCTCGTCACGGAGCCCTTGTAAGCGTCCTCGACGATGTCGATCATTTCCTGAAAACAGAACGCGTCAGGAGGAAGGTGGCGTCACTTCTCACCCCAGGGCGTACCTCGTAATCGTAGCAGGGCATTTTGTCCTCGGTCAGGGTTTCATACTTCAACAGTCTGTCTACGCACTCGGAGCACTTGGCCGCCTCGGCAGAGGGCTCTCTGATGGTGGGGCTGACGATGTCGATCTGGATGAGTTTCTCGATGTCATCGGGGAAAACGCCAGCGTATAAGAATCCGATTGCACCGCCCAGGGAATGCCCCATTATTGTGACTTTCTTCCAATTAAAATACTTAACGATTCTTCTAACCTGAAAGGGCAAATCACTTCCATAAAATATAATGAAAGTTTCCTATTCCTTTCACATTTGTCCTTTTTTTCGCTCTGTCTTTAACCGCCTTAAGGGGTCATTTTGACCATTGTGAAATACTTTTGCTTTAACACTCAACGTAAACTGTAACGAACTGTACAAGAAATGCCTTTCAGTTACAGTAATTTTATACTGAAAAATCTAAAAATCTGCACTGAGGCCCGAAGGCAAAATAAAAGTGATAACAATTGCACAATCGAAAGCCAAATTTTGTGTAAATTTTCTCTAAATTTCAATTAAAAATAATTCAAATGGAAATTTGTCCATTTCTCTCTAAGATTTTAATTAATTCATAAATTATCTTTGAGTTGAAATTTTAAATCAAACTGAATTAGGGTAATGCAAATTTAACCGCTTATTATTCATGCCACCTCCAAATTTTCCTATAATGAATGACCTATTTTAATTGAGAAGGTTTTAAGATTCAATGAAACTACTCACTAAATACACTCCATCCCAAAATAAATAATAGATTTGTCCTGGGGGATAGTGTGAAGACAAACCATGACCAGGCAGATCAATGGCCAAGATGGCCACATCGGGGGAAAGCAGAGGCACCAGTCTCTCCCAGGTGCCTGCATTGTCCTGCCACCCATGAAGGGCCAGCACTGGCTGAATGTTTTTGGGGCCCCACCAGACACCTGAAAACACCACCTTTTCAGTACATTTCACTTCAATTAAAATTAAAATAATAATCATCCACCGCTGATATGTCCGTAAGCAACTGGAATTTGTATTTCCTCGAAAGGTTTCCCCTCACATTTGCCTTTGCTTAGAGAAGAAATTGAAGGTGCAATTGAGGATATTTGTGATGCATTCTCCATTTTTATGTCATTGAAGAAGAACTTTTTCCCTTAGCAACTGAAAACCAAATGCAATACACTCAGTTTATTCATATTAATTTCATACTCTCTATTCTAAATATAGAAAATGAGCTCATTTTGTGAATTTATTTATCTGAAAATATCACCTGACAGCAAAAGGTAATTTTTAAACCAGATAAGAATTTCAATAGTTAACAGTTTAGCTATGAAAACTTTGTAACTGAAGAAAAACCTTACTCACACAGAAAATTTTATCTACCTCATGATGGACATGAAACTAATGTCTGTTTATTTATTTATGGTTGTAATTAAGCAATCACAAAAGTTTTATAATTAATGTTAATGATCAGGAATGAAATAATGAAATTTTAAAACATCAAGGAATTATCACTCATTTCTTTACATAAGATAAACAATCATTCAATCAAATAATTCAAACATAATTCAGAAACTCAAAACACTTCCAATGATAATTTTGCATGAGCTTTCTATGAAGAGAGTCAGGAGAGAGTGATAAGTCCACAAAATAAGCAAGAATTTAATGAAAATCTCTGTGAAAGAGAGGAGAAAGGAAATATTTTACAAAAACAATTACTTCTACACCTTTTCAATGACTTCACTCAATCACTGACCAACGATTCTATAAATTTTTACGCCATAACAATTTTAAAACAAATCATTTAAATCTGAAAAATTAAAGGAATGAAATGTAGTCAAAACTGCACGTCATCCAAAAAAAAAAACAGTTAGAATAGGAAATTCCGAATGTGAAACATAGCATTCATTTACGTTCGGCATTTTCACATTACGTTCACTTACGCAACTTTAAAATTATCGCGAAGGTTATGTATTTTAAGACGAGAAATGATCATACGGAAAAACCGGTCTAATTAAGTTTCAAAGTTCAGTATTTCGGCACTAAATAATTAATAAATGAAATCATTTTATTCTGCTGCTTACCGCTGCCAAAATAGAATCGAGTCACGGAAACATTTTCAGATTTGCATTATGAATGAATTTCCCTTTTGACACGTTTTTTGACGTTTTTCATTTCAATGTCAATATTTTGCTTTTTAAAAGTGGTGACTTCTTTTTTAAATTAGAAAATTATTATTAGTTTTGTATTGCCGTTTGAAGTTAAATTTTACGAACCGAGCGTTCGTCTTTTAATCGATTTTTATGAGTTTTCACAAAATGTAACATGCACAAATGTAATCTAAATCGACCCCTTTCGTTTAACGAGAAATTTAGATTTGTTTTTTTTTTTCTAAATCGGGAGTAATCTTATTTAAAAAAAATTACGCCGCTACCAATATTACTAAAACACGAAATTTGTTAAAAGTTAACTGATTTTTTAATTATATTAATCACAGTTCCACGTGTTTCTTCAGCCTTTTACCTTTGAATGAAATGAGTTTTTAAAAATATTACTTTAACTAAATTTCCATGTACGTCCCGTATCTACATGATTCGGATTACGAAGTAATTTAAAAATAAAACTAACCAATGTTCCGTTGAATTTTACATCAAGGCCAAAAAATAGCAACACTTAGTACCGCATTTTCTTCGCTGTTTGAAAATCGATTTTGAAAAGTAACACTACAGAGGAAAGGGTTGCGAAAGCGGGAATATTTAACTAATCGCGCTTTACCTATGAGTTCAAACCCTCAGCATTTTGAATTTATTAAATACCGGATAAATTTTAGGTGAAAAAATTTATTGAAGTCGGCACCCTATTATTTAGAGATTTATTAAATAGAATTAAGTACTGCTCTTGGGCGCAACGGAATTTAAATTTTAGCGCTTTCTAAAGCCACGACGAATATTTCGTCTGCTCAATGCGAGGGAAGATACGGTGTCGTCTTTTGACGACGTGTTCAACGAGGTTGGTTCGAGTTTATTTGAGTTTTTCAAAATTTTAAAAATTAAAATGGTAAATGATAATAATAATTATATGAAATATGTGAGTTTGGTGGTGCTCACGATCCAAAATGCGATGCTCGGACTGAGCATGAGGTACGCGAGGACGAAACCCGGGGATATGTTTTTATCTTCAACGGCAGTGCTAATGAGTGAAGTCGTTAAACTTGTCATATGTGTGTTTGTTGTGTTTACGGAGCACCAGAAGAGCTTGAGAAAAACTATAAACGCCTTACATCTGTACATAGTTAAGCAACCGTACGATACTTTAATGGTAGGAGTACCCTCACTTTTGTATGTCATACAGAATAACTTACTTTATTTGTCAGCCTCGAATTTAGATGCGGCTACATATCAGGTTACGTATCAGCTTAAGATTCTCACGACTGCCATTTTTTCCGTGACCATTTTAAAGAGAAAACTATTAATAACCCAATGGGTGTCCTTAATGGTGTTGATTTTGGGTGTAGTTTGCGTCCAGCTAGCGGACACTCAGCCTTCACGACCTGTCAAACTCCCTGTGGAGCAGAACCGACTGTTGGGATTCACAGCAGCGCTGGGCGCCTGTTGCCTCTCTGGATATGCTGGGATTTTTTTTGAAAAAGTCCTCAAAAGCTCAGACATATCTGTGTGGATCAGAAATGTTCAGCTGAGTTTTCTCTCAATACCCCTTGGGTTATTGACAACATTTGTGTCTGACTTTTCTGCCATAAGAGAGAATGGGTTCTTTTTCGGTTATGATGGATTTGTGATTTATGTGATCATTTTGCAAGCAGTTGGAGGCTTGATTGTTGCTTTGGTTGTTAAATATGCTGATAATATTCTCAAAGGTTTTGCCACATCATTAGCCATAATAATTTCTTGCATAGCTTCAATTTATTTATTTAATTTTGTGTTAAGTTTGCAGTTCATTGTTGGAGTGACATTAGTCATTTCTTCAGTTTACGGCTATAATTATAAACCTCCTGACAGTAAATTACCGGTTTAAACTGAAATTGGACTTCATTTCCCACAATTTTTATACATTTTTAAGCTTTACAAAGATATTAATTAATCATAATTAAGGTATTTTGATTTTGTTAAGAAATTAAATGCTCACTTATTAAAATAAGTGGTAATTAAAAAAGTATTAATGTGAGTAAAACAATAAATACCCTAAAAAAGAAGTATTTTTTTAATTAATGAAGGACCTTGACTTAGCTTCTGGTCATACAAGTGGCATTTATGGCATCCTTATTTGGTATGTTCATGCATTGGTGATGGGCTGATGGCATCAAAATTAGTTTTATTGTTATTTTTTGAAAACTAAGGGTTCCTTTTCAACCCTCCGTTCACATTAGTGTGAAATGATATGTATCTGCTGTTGCTTCTCAACATTATTCTTTCCTCATTGTTGGTTTTTTCCTTTTAGTGGTGGATTGACCAAATAATTATTGTATGACTGATAACAATTAAGAGTTGAAATTTTTGAAAAACTCTTTCCAAAGCAGAATATTTTCATGTAAATGTCGTCGCAACTGTAAATATTTGTCGAACGTCAAACGTTTCAATTTGTTAAAATATTTTAGAATTTTATCGAAATAATAATTTTCATAGTGGATTTTATTCTAATGTGTCTCGCCATGTATAATATACTGTAAAAATAATATTGTGATGTATCAGGGGGACCGGAAAGTAATCTCCTTTAACCGTTCTTGGTTGGTTGAGGATGTTTGAGACATCCGCTTCTGCTCTCACCATTTTGTGAGTGTTTTAGTTGTATGCAATGCTTCTTCGACCGTTCGCCCCAAATCACAAAAAAGTTAAATATCCGAACAAATCACGAAGTTACTTTCCGCTTCCCCTAATGTCATGAATACGTAAGAGAATTTCATCATGTGAACATAATATATTTATATTATAATATATAAACAGTCGCAGTATATGGATAGTATAAAATAGTTTATTTAAATGCACCTTTTCATCACGGTCAAGGGCAGTTTGGCATTAACCGCTCTCAAACGAAATCCAAATGACAATATTGACTAAATTCCGTTAATGCAAATCTGCCGTCGACTACGTAAGCTTAATATTGTCATTATTTTTATAGTTATATAAAATAAAATTGAAATTAGGAACAAAAGCTTAATTGTAAGTTTTTAAAAAAAAAAAAAATGAGTAAATTTCTCGGATGGAATTGAAAAACTTTTGCGAGGAGAGCCATTAAAAGGGTTATTGTGTGGTCGGCCTTGACCAGTGCAGAAAAACGATGTGTTCATCCCACTCGTCAGTTTTTAAGAGTGTTATAGAAGGCCAAAGACAGAAATGGCTTTCCTCGTGGCAAATAACAGAGCTGTGAAAACTTTTCAATTTAAAAAAAAAAAAAACGCTTTCGTCTCTAAACAATAAACAACCGAAAACAAATTGCATTTCACTCAAACAAGAGACGACGCCGGATTTATTTGATAAAAGATAACTCGTTGAGCGCAGAAGTGAAGGAGGAAAATCCCGACAGAAGAAGCAGAAGACAGGTAAATCCTCGACGGTTTTACCCCTTTCCACGTGTGGTCAAATTAAATAAATCCGGCGTCGCAGACGAACGAAAATTTGTACCATTAGTCAAAACTTAACCTATTTACAGTACAGTAAGCTAACAAATTCAGCCGCGAATAACAAGAAACGGTAATTTGTCCTTCCTTACGAAAGATTGTTGCTTTTGTATTTGTTTATCATCCCCTGTCATCACAGGATTAAGAATTTACCCTTCGAATGTAACACGAGAAGCGCCGCAGGGGTCAAAATTAATAAATTATCACTTTTTCCAAATGTTTCCCCTCATTTCAATTTATATTTATACGGCCATTAAAGACTTTTATAAAATTTAATGTTTTTACAGATTAGTAAAATGTATTAAAAATTTTTCAAATAGTTTAGTCGCTGATGTTCTTTCCTTTTATTCAACAATTTATTTGATTGTCTTTTTTTTTGTATTTAGTTCAGTTTTTCATTAGTCAGTTTCGATAATAAACATAATATAATTTTAAAAGTCGGTTTTTATTAAATACGTTTACATTTTGTATATGAAAAACGTAAAAGTTTTTGATGTATGAGAGGTCATTTTGACCCCTGTCGGAGTTTTTTCGGCGCTTTTAGTGCCAACAGCGAAACCAACCTGAGATTTAGAAGAGCGACCTTAAATTTCACTAAATGATGACAGTACGAATTGTATTTGTGCGCGAATACAAATACACTTTCGATAATCGAATAACTTTTTTTTTAACAAAACACAGACCATTTTCTAGACAGAATAACTTCTTAAAACTAATTTCATTTATCAGTCACAAATTTTAAATGCTCGTAAGCAAATGAATTCATTTAAACAATGGCGGTTGGTTGTTTTCGAAAGACCCCAACCGTCTTTCATTTGCAATGAATAAAACTGTTCGCGCAACGGCCCCCTCCATTTGGCACTCATGAATTAACTGTAGGGAAATTCCCGGTGGTCCCCAACCATTTCGACCGGCAGAAGACAAACGAACCGCCAGTGTTTTCACAATTTCGATCACAAATTTAAAGCCCCATGACAGATTCTGAATCAGACTGGCCAACCCACTTTGATGCGGCGTTCCAGACGAGTATCTGCATAATTACCTCTAATTACCGTGTCTTTATTTACCTTCCTTTCATTTAGTTTCTGTAAATCCCCGTTTAACTTCGCACATCTTAACCCAGTGGTTTCCAACCTTTTTGTACCGGCGCCCCTTTTAAAAAACAAATTATTGCGCCCCGTTAATTTATCTAAAAATCAAATTTCATAAATACTCAACTGATATTATAATTTATTTAATGGGCTACAAAATAATATACAATACTATGTAAAAATATAATAACATAACAAAAAAAGAATATATATTTTTGGTTCGTATTCGAAAATGATATTTTGGAAACAGTTACACGCCCCCCTTTGCAACAGTTTCGCGCCCCACAGATTGGAAACCACTGCTTTAACCCTTTGGTTTCGGATTTGTGAAAATATTTCAACGTAAAACGGATTTAATTTTTGGTTTAAAAACTAAATAAATGAACAGAATTGTACATGTGAAATTCATCTAAACACATCAAAAGGATGTGTCTAAGACGTCAAACGCACTCAAGGGGTTAATTTTCTCAAACGAAATGGACTAACACTAGAACAGCTTCTGCAGTCTTTGGGGTGTACTTTTTTGTCAGTCTGAGAAATATGCATCTTTTTTTTATTATTGTGAGGAAGCAGTTGTTTCGGCCGAAGACAGGGAAAGACAATATTGCATTATCTAAGAAAGAAAAATATTTTTAAAATACACCAAATGACCGCTTGGCTATTCTAGTGTTAACGAATCGTTAATTCTTTGTAAAGAAAACATACAAATCCAAAAGGTTAGCTACAAATAAGTTTTCACGCTGGTCAGTCTGATCTGAACTGAAAAAAAATCATTGGCAACAACTAAACCTAAATACAACCTGTATAACAAACCGCTCCGGTTCTCTTAACAGTGTTCCAGCACCGAAATACTTTCAATTGCGAGCACCTCCCCCCCATTTTCCTCCCCTTCCCAAAGGCAAAACTCACCCTCCTCCAGGCCGCGTACTCAGTTGTGACTGGCTCGCTTCCCCGTCATGTAACCCCACCATCTTTCCGCCGTTGTGCTCAGCAGAGGGTCGTTGTCGATCGTCGCCAAAAGGAGGAGCTGAAAAGAACACAGTCGTTCAGGTGATTCAGCGATGCGATTCGATCGACTTTAACCCATAACAGTGAAAGGTTCAATCAAAGATAAACTCATTAACGCAAATAAAAAACAAAACTGTTACTCTGCTATGAATACAACGCGGGAACGAAAGGGTTAATGTCGACGACGAAATGCGCTTTTTTCTTGGAAATTCACCTGGCTGACATGCGTGGCGTGATAATCCCATCGAGCGATGTTGGGCGCCACATTGAGGGTGAAATGCCTCAAATCGTAACTTGTTGTGCTTCCCATATCGAAAAGGGGCAGGAGTTTTTTAAGCGACTTCATCCCCTGATCGAAAAGGGCGGTCGCTTCTTTCGAAACTCTGATCGGCGCGATGGTTTTTAAATCGTACAGACCTAAACAATCATTGCGTGAAATAAAATAAAAATAACAAAAAAAAATCTCTTTTTCTTGACTATGAAAAGTATATAACCTAATAAAGAGTATATGAATCCGTTGAGGACAAATGTTGACGGCGTTGTCGGGTACTCTTCGTACCACGGGTACTGCCCGAGAAAACTAGCCAAGACACCGCCCTCTTGACTGGGGGTCCTGAAGGGCAAAAGAGCTTTCAGTGCAGCCCTTAAGTACTTCATTTCCCCCCCGGAGTGGTTGTAAGCTCGAGCTAGAACGGAAATGCCGTGGCCTTGTCCCATGGCAGAGCACCTGAAACAAATACAACATTTTTTCTTTACTTCTATTTCTCATTTTTAGATTTTATGGCCACAGTGTTAGTTTTAGATATTTTAGATTTCAGAATGTAAAGTAAAAGGTCCACTCTATCGATAGTGAATTCCAGATCGAAATAATGCAAATAAAAATGTTTGAGTTAAAAGTACTCTTTTTGGCTGAAAAAAAAGATAAGAAAAAAGGGAAAGGCGAAAATAACAGCTCTGTAACTTTTAAATTGTAAGAGTAACACTTGAAAAGGATTCTGCATTCCATAAGTTCGAATTGGGAAAAGCCTCGACACCAACCGAGGCAAAAATATTTCATTTTGTGATGCAATATGGCGCCCATAGGGCTTTTTCGTTTAATCAGCCACAACGGGGGCTGGTACAACAGTTTGCTGACGGTGATCAGAAGAGACGACCTCAAACTGGGGAGCTTGAAAGGGGTGGATTCTTTGGGAAACAGATATTTCGAGAACGATTATTACTTTTTCGGTAGAAACAGGTGGGTGGCTTTTTCAGATAAGTTCGGCTTCGATTACGACGGGAGCTGCGTCGACGCCAAATGGTTTCGCTGGCTGCACTACATGACGGACATCACCCCCGACGAAGAAACAAACCGATGCCAGTATAAATGGCTGCTCCCGCACACGGAAAACCTCACGGGGACGGAACACGAATACGTTCCATACTCGACAACGCAACCGAAAATAATTCCCTGGGTGCCCCCCCGACCTAAGAAGCCCTGTCTCTTAAACAAGTGAATTTCTGACTGTTCTCAAATTTTGGAGTTGACTCAATAAATGTCTTTTTCAATGCGGCAGATTTTAAATAACGCGATGGGAACTTACCAGCCGGGATTGAGTAAAGCCAGACCTGCGGCTAATTTCCTCTGAACGGGGTTCGGCCATCCCCCCGTGTTTGGATCCTGATGCCTGACAAACCACTCTGCAGCATCGTAAAAATGCGCCAAGTGCTCGCTCGATGACAGGGTCAGGTTGTCGAGAGAGCCTGATCCCTGAAGGGAGATCTCAACAACCTGAGAACATTTACGCGGTCTATGTTCAACCCATTGTATATTATTGTATTCAAAAGACAATATACAAATCCTTATTATTAAGAAAATAAACAGTATTTCTTGCAAAATTTATTTTTCTGTGAAAAATTTTTGGATTTTTTCAACTGTAAAGGTTTCTGTTGGGTGAATAGCTCAACAAACAGCAACACAACAAAACAGAGCACTTATTATCACAGTGGTTTTCAACTGCACACACCTTTAATTTGGATTTTGGTATTTTCCTTTTTGGTCTTCCCTGAACAGTTATTCCCTTTTGAACATCTATTATTAAGTCCCTAGTTATTTTGGTCCACTTGTTGGGCTCCCCTAACCCATGATAAGTGTGCTCATTCTGAAAACACACCAAAATGAAAGCTCTCAATGCAAACTAAGGTCACCTCTCAAATGGGGCCCACCTCAGCTGATATATGAATTGCAGATGCGATATAATGAAGGTAAAACTTTTCTTTGTTATCTCTGTTCTGCATTGTAACTGTTAATGATGAATTGGCTAACAATTTTATATCTGCTTGGAGTATTAAATCAACCACATGGTCTAATCTTAAAAATACTTGACTAGATAATGAATCTGAAATGAAACAATTTGTTCTCAACAAATTTACCACATAATTTGGCATAATTTTTGGCATTTTCCTTACCAGATGTCTGAAATTCTAAAATACTATCCTGCACATTTTCTGAGGAAGTGACTCTTTTAAAAGATGCATCTGCATCAGATGTCTCCCAATTAGCTAAATTCTCTTTTCCATCTTCAAGTATTTTCTTTTTTGGTTCAGGTTCTGTTAAATTTTTACTGTAATGACTTAAACCAAACTGAGCTATTTGAGTGGGGTAATAATAGCCACTGCTCTCCCATTGAGTTGAAATGGGAACACCTGCAACATTTCAAACACAAACAATCTGAACATAGAGATTTTCTATTTAAACTTATGACTGTACCAAATTATTTTCAAAATTTAGATGTCCAACTCACCCTCAATGGCACTAAGACATTTCACTCTATCTCGACTCTCAACATTGTACTTATCAAAGTACATGAACACACCTCTGGGGTCATACTTCTTCCTTGGGTTGTTTACCCTGGAGTAGGTATGTGACCACTCAAATTTTTCCAATCCATCATAATTCGCAAGCTTTCCGTAGACCTGAACAAATTCGAACGATTCGTAGACATGATAAAAATATTTTCCAAGCAAGAAAAACAGTAGTTTACCTCAAAATACTTATGAAGAAAAGTGAAGGGTAAATACACTTCATCTCCTTCTTTTCTACAACTGACTGAATACTCCTGATTTATGACGCATTCAATTTCCTCGAAGTCAGACCCATGTTTCTCCATCTGTCAAAATTAAGGCCCGACCTTTTAAATAAAACCCGCCATAACTCCTACCTTTAAAAATCTTTGTTTTGTAGACTACAGACTGGAATCTAGATGGCAGTACTAAAAATAATACAATCTCAAGCAAAATTATAACTGATATACCTGAGAATTATAAGACTGATCCTCAAAAACCCCAAACTTCGGATTAAATTTGCGAATGCTTTCTCGAATATCCGAACATTTTGTCCAAAAAGTTAAAGTAAGAAATACTGCACAAACACATAATAAAAATAGCAGGATTTTAAAATTAACCCGCATACTGCAAAATAAAGAGGTATAAAATTAATATATCAAATTTCAGGGAGATTATAAATTTTTGTTGATGCGACTTCCATGTTTGTTGTCTTTTACATTATCATCGTGGAACTAGAACTTTATCAATTACTAAACGTACCAAATTTCCTACGACATTTCGCATTCAGTGAACTTATGGCAAACGCAGTTAATCACTTTAGAATTTGCACCAATGCCAAGAACGAACCTTGCAGCAGAAACGTTTATTTTTAACCAAGAGGAATGAAAAACAAGGGGTTTATTTTTTAAATATTTATTATACAACGCGCTGTCGTTAAAAAAAAAACCAAAAAATTATTTCTTGCAATTATTTGTTTAAAGATTTTAAAATTATATCAATGGAAACCGCAATGATTCTTGAGAATTAAAAGAGAAGACGTTGAAATCCAGTTGAAGACTATGAAACCAAACAAATGTTTACAAAATTTTTTTTACAGAATTATACCAATGCCAAATATTCAAAACTATTTATTTGTCCTAAGAGTTTTTATATGTTTTCAGTTAATATAAAATTTTTCACGCTTTGTAGGTGAGTTAATAAGTTTAAATTGAGTTTATTTTTATTTTGATAACAGTCATGTGCACAGCACTGAACTTTATATTTTCTACATAATCAATAGGTTTTATCCAAATGAAATTTTGTTGGTTGAGAATAAGGAAAGTTATGTGAAAACCCACTCAATTCAAAGAATTCAGGCTATTGATGTATTAATTACTAGAAATTTTCTTCAGTTCAGTGGAAGTTTACAGGGAAGAAACAAGGAATATCAAGGAAGAAAACTAGTGGGGTAATTAAAAATTATTTAAATTTAATAAAAACAGAGATATGTAAAATTTAAATGAATGCAGATATATATAATTTTATGGTTATTAATTAAAAAATGAGAGGCTTTTTTTCTGCAGAAAAAAAGAGAAAGTTTTTTAATTCTTATTGCATTTATTAAAACTTCAGTGAAAATCATTATTTTAAAATATCACTGCATTTGATTTTATTAATGATTATTCATAAGTATTAAATTTTTCAGGTACTCTGCAGAGCAGATGTTTGATGTAGTTGCTGATGTTGAAAAATATGAAAGATTTCTTCCATTTTGTAAAAGATCCCATGTGTCATTCAAAAGTGCTGAAAACATTAAAGCTGAACTTGTGATTGGCTTCCCACCATTAGTTGAAAGTTATGTATCTAATGTAACTCTAGTCAAACCTCAACTAATCAAAGCTGTGTGCACAGAAGGTAAACTGTTTAATTATTTATTGACAACTTGGAAGTTCTCTCATGGCTTAAAAAACAATCAAAACACTTGCATTATTGATTTCTTTGTGTCATTTGAATTTCGCTCCGCTTTACATTCCCATTTGGCCAACCTGTTCTTTAATGAACTTGTCAGGCAAATGGAAGGTGCTTTCTATCAGGAAGCTAGAGTTAGATATGGAAAGCCATCTGTATCAATGCAAACCCTCAATGTTATTCAAAAAAACTCTTGACAAAGACAGAATTTGTAATTTTTATTTTTTTGTTAGAAATAATAAAATATACACTTCCCTTTTGAAGTTCATTGAAAAGTACTTTAAATTGATTTTTAATACTCATTTGTTGTCAAAATATGCAACACAAACCATCTGCTGAATACAATTATCTGTTCAGGCTTTCTTAAATATATAAAAACTGCAATTATGTAAGTTATTGAATTGTTGAATTGGTACTTTTCTGATGGGCTCAATAAGAGACACAAATCATAGTGTCATTTTCAAATTCAAATTTATAATGTCATTTTGAGCAGTATGGGAATGAAGTTATACCTTACTTCTGATTGAGCATTACAGCAGTCACTGATCCTGAGCATTTGTTAAAATGTACAAATAAAATGAGTTTGTTGAGTTTTTTTATTATTCTAATAAGGTTGGGAATTATCAAAGGAAAATTGAGGAATGAGAAATATGTTTTCTTTTTGGCTTGGGTAAAATAAAAAGTAGTAAATTTTAAGAAAAAAAATTTGTTTTTATTCCTACATCTGTCCACATTGAGAAATTGTTACTGGTATCTTAGGTTTATTGTTTGGCCCTGTAGGTACATTTTCTATTTTCCTCATCACTAAAAGTCCATCAATTACTCTACCAAACACAACATGTTTTCCATCCAAGAAATTACATTTTGCACAGGTTATAAAAAACTGACATCCATTTGTGTCCTTGCCACTATTGGCCATTGACAAAAGACCAGGGGCATCATGTTTTAAAATGAAATTCTCATCTGGAAATGTGCCACCTCCATAAATACTCATCAGTCCAGTTCCATCCCCCTGTTGTAAAAAAATAATATTACTACACAAAGATCTTATAAAACACCTAAATAAATTTGGTTTATCCAAAATGAGTAATTTCTAAAATTAATCTAATGTTACTATTCTGTTCCTCAAGCCCAATTGAGTTTTTTTTATGAAAAGCTCTTTTATATATATAGAAACAAAGTTAAGTATGAGAAATACTTACTTTAAATAACTTTTGAACAAAAAAGTATTATAAATTTATTTATAGAAGTGTAAGACTTACATTAACAAAATCTCCGGCTTGAATCATGAAATCTTTAATAACACGATGAAAGGTGGCTCCTTTATATCCTATGGGAACTCCATCCTTTTTGTACTCTCCTGTGCAGAATTCCCTGAAGTTTTCGCTGGTTTTAGGTACGACATCAGCATAGAGTTCCATAATCATTCTGCCAATTTCCTGCAAAGCAACACAGCTAATCTCAATAATCAATGTGAGCAATGCACACAGAAAATTATTAAAATACTAACGGTTGTTCCCACGCTGATGTCAAAAAAGACAACAGGATTGTTTGGGTTTCTCAACTGACACTGAATTTGATTCCAAGTCGGCATTTTTTTGGCTTTTAATCAAATTAAACCTTATAAGGTTAGGTTAATTTGATACTAGGACCGCCAATTCTGTTGAAATTTTCAAGCTCAACAATAATCAAAAAACATTTGCTTAAAACTGACTGGGAATGCAGAAGAAACAGTTAGTGCAAACTCTTTATTAATGCCGTTGGATTTATTTTATAAGTGAATTCGTTTCAATTAACATAACCTAAAAGCGTTGGTTTGTAAACAGTTTGTCGTGGCATTAATTTCCCAACTGTCATATTTGCTTCTGCTGCAAAGAAGTTTCAACAAAATCTAGACAGATATATTTTTAAATGATTCTATATTATGACCAGCGTTAACGAAACTCAGGTTGGGCTGTTTTTTACTTAATAGAATAATATAATGAATGGAAAATATGAGACGATGAATAGCAATGAGAAACGAGTCCGCTTCTAAGCTGGCGATGCATAAACAATTTTAACCGTTAATTTTACTTAGCCCCGTTTATGAAGAATGGGAGATGTGGTTTTTTGCTTTTAACTCATGCAAGTAATGTCCTGACGTTTATTAACAGATTCAGTTGACTAACGACGCCAGCTCAGTATCCAAATGCTCAGCAGTAAGCAAAAATTACTTCGTGGATGACTTCATTCAAGAATTTGTGGTTAAAAAAAAATCAAGAGCACCACTTATTCATTTAGGATATTACACAAGAGCAGCAATACTAAATAAATTAATTACTAATTTTATTGCATTTCTAAACCTGCAGAAAAGTTTAAAGGTTATTTTTAAATTACAAATTTATTCAATGCTAATTAAACATTAGGTATTTCTCATGCATTTTATTCAGTTTCAGGTTGTATCTTTGGGTGCTGGTTTTGACACAAGTTACTGGAGATTATCAGAAGCTAAGCTTCTGGACAAATGTGTTTTTGTTGAAATTGATTTTCCAAGTGTGATTCAAAGAAAAATTGAATTAATTAAGCAGTCACAGAAATTAAGCTCCTATACCAGTGAGCCCAGTTACTGGAAAATATCAGAAAGAATCAAAAAATTGAATGCTAATTATTATTTGCTGGAAGCTGATCTTAGTGACATTTATTTAATTGAGAATCTATTTGATAGTATTGAAATTAATTATGATTTGCCAACTTTGTTCTTATCAGAATGTGTTATCACTTATATGAAAGAGTCAGAGTGGGTATCAAAAAATTTTTTATTTTAAGTAATTATTTATTTAAACAGAATGTTGTTATAGTTCCAGGAATCTTATTGATTGGATAAGCAAAAAATTCAAAAATGGAGGTTTTATTAATTATGAGCAAATTCATCCCAATGATGGCTTTGGCCAGGTCATGTTAAGACATTTTGATAAACTCCAAAGTCCTCTTTTCTCAGTTGCCAAATATCCTGATTGTAAGTCACATTATTTCAGGTGTAAAAATCATGTAGGTAACTATTGATTACTGGGCAGTGTTGTCTGAGCTTACAAACCTTTTCCCTTTTGAGAGATTTACAAAATCTGCTTTAGTTGTGAAAAAAGTTACCAGTGGTAAGGGACAGTTAATTCTGTTATGGAATGTTAAAGGAAAACTCCCTGGTAGATCCTTCTGCTTTCTGATTCCACTGTAGACATTCCTCCACTAAAAATAGAAAAATAGAAACTCTAATGTTTTATGTTGACCATTCTTGGGTCACTGACATATCATACTAATATATAAATCTGAATTTTCTTGCAGGGATTTGAAAACAGTTATTGTGTATCAGA
Organism: Brueelia nebulosa; assembly: GCA_028293925.1. Classification (NCBI taxonomy): domain Eukaryota; kingdom Metazoa; phylum Arthropoda; class Insecta; order Psocodea; family Philopteridae; genus Brueelia; species Brueelia nebulosa. Next base: position 309,696 of record JAQIBA010000135.1, on the reverse strand, counting down.
ATGGGATGCTTTAATGTGGTTAATATCAGAGGAAGAAAGAAAAAGAGTATTTTTATTGGAATTGTTTGATGAATTTGAAGAATTCCATTTGAAATGTGTGCACTATGTGGTTTCAATTTCTGGGAATGGAATTTCTTCAGAGTGGATAAATTCAGTTTGTTCCACAAAGAGAGATTTCACAAATGATGCAATATCCAGACCTTGCCTTGAGGGTTTTGTGTCTGATTGTGAGTTGGAACTTTTCAGACATTTCTCTTGCACTGCCAATGGAAGTAGTTTTGTATTTGGTGGTTGCAACAGACAAGGCAGGTCTTCTAAAATTTATAGAATTCAATATTCGGATCTTCTGCACGTAAAATCGCTGAAGATGACAGGTGAAGATAATTTTGATTGAATTCAATCGAATTTTTTTGTATTTCAAAATAATATATTTTTCTTTCAGGACAAAACATTTCCCTGGATGTTGTGTACGGAAGCGCCACATATTTTGAATTAAATAAAGTTCCCTTTATTTGCATCTATGGAGGCAGAACTTCTCCAGACAAAGTGTGGAAAAACGGATCGCTCGTTATATACGAACTCGCCCAGGACGAGTTTCTCCAAAAATTGGTTATTAGCGAGGGAAATCCCGTTTCAAGATACAGAACCGCTTTAGTGTCTCTGAGTTCAAGTGACAGCGAAGTCCATTGCTGGATTTTCGGTGGCAGAACTACTAATTTAAATGTGGGTTTAGAAATAAAACTATTACTAAGTCCGGAATGATTTGTACATTGATGAATCTTGCACTCTTTGTTTGAAATGTGAAGAAACACAAACCACAAATGCCTTATGTTTTACTCTCCAACTCTGTAATTCCATTATTATCAGAGAAATATTTAATTAATCGGTCCCCCGATTTATAATCCGAATTGGAAAATTTTTGTGTTGGTAATCACTTCTCGGCGGTTCTCAGGTCGTAATGAATGGCTTCCCAAAGCGTTCGGACTGTAAACGTAATGACAGGGAAACCATCGGAATTTCGATTACCAAATTTTTGTGGTTTTCATTGATATTTGAAAATGTGTTCGGGTGCAGGGCGCAGGTCTTCTTAAACTAATGCTTTAATCGTTGTTTACTTCCAATTTCACCGTTTTTTAATCTTTCAGCACTCACTTTCAGACTTTTGGAAACTCACTGTGAAGTCTTGCGACAAGGGAGTGTTAACTGGGGAGTGGACGCAGATGCAGAAGACAGGGGAGGACTGGCCCTGCAGCAGAATGTCCCACAGCCTCACCGCCTGCCCCGAGAGCCGTCAGTTGTTTCTCATCGGAGGACTGTCGACGGACTCTGCATCCGCCCTCAGCGATGTGTGGTGCGTTTTTACTTGTTTCCCGCAAAGGAAACAAACGGTGGCGACTAATGTCGGTGATTATCTGCAGGAAATGGTGTTGCGGCGCCGAGTCATGGGAAAAGGTGCGGTTGGGTGGGAGGCTTTTGCCGCGTTACGGGCACAGTTCGCATTTGAAGGAGGATGTGATTTATTTGGTGGGAGGAGTGAACACCCTCGGAGGCACACAGCCCGGCTTGGCGACGATAGATTTGAGGAATTTAACAGTTACGGAGTACGCGATATCGGTGGGTGGACGGATTCTCTTAATCCTTTAACATAACGACCGCTGTAGCATGTTTTGCTTCTCTTAACCCAGATGTAGCTGTATGTTTTCATGTTGCAAATAATGCACGTACGGATAATTAATTTTATCTGTCCTCTTTTCCAGTGGCCGACACCCGAACCCACCCTGATGTTCAACCACACAAGCGAAGTCTTCGGGGAGGGTGAGGATGGCCACATCTGCGTCATCGGCGGGGGCGGAAATTGCTTCTCCTTCGGGACGCACCTCAATCGACGCGTCGTCAGCATCAGGTTGAAGCAGACAAATTAGCTAATGGAAGCAGAGTCTAATTATGGAAAGCGCAAACACTTGACGTAAGTGAATTTGTCACAATGTAATTAGCAGTTCGTTTGCGAATAATAAACGAAACGAGGGCGAACTAACTAAATAAGAGAGAAAATGCAGGGGGAGGACGGGGTTAAAAGGGGATATTTCAGAGACAGGATGTGAGTGGTCATAAACCGGACAAGAGCAGGTGATTCGTTGAAAGGGTTTTAAAAAATTAACAAAAGTTGAAAACATTTTCTTGTTTCTTTCTGACACTTAAGGAAATGTAAATAAATAAACAATAAGAGAAGAAATAATACAAGAAAAAATACTGTTAAATACATTTACATAGATGAAAACGTTTTAATATTTTTGTATTAAAAGTGAATTATTACACATTTGTGGAGTTTTAATTTATATTGTTTTCTTTTTTATCTGTTTCGAATTTAGCCTTAGAATATTTGAGATCATTTAAAGTGATATTTTGAATTTTTATTCTCTCACTGTTTGTTTTTTTTATATTAAAAACTATATTTTAAAATTTGTTACCATTTTTCATTCTTTTTCTCTTTTTTTTCTTCTTTTTCAATGTCTGTTTGCTTTCACTTTATTCTTTTAGTTCACATTTTGCTTTTTCATTCGTATTTTTTTCATTTGTGGTTTTTATTTTGTTTTGTGACGATTCCTATAATTCCGTTTTGCCCGATTTCTCTTTCGTATTGGAATGAATCTGCAACTTCCACTTAAAACAGTTTTTCGTTGCGATAACCTTTGATTTCACGGTGGACTTCTTATTTTTAAAAAAAATTCTAATTATAAAAACTTATTCACATAAAAAACTTATTCACATAAAAAAAAAAAAACAATTTTAACCCGATTTTCTAAAGTTCATAAAATTTAAGTATAACCCGTTTGCAAACGTATACGTCATCCCGTTTTGAGTGCGCCACGTTTGGACCTTTTGTACTTCCTCCTCGAAATAATTCAAATCTAAACGTTCAGCAGACCACCAATTGTTCAGGTTTACTGCTGTCGGCCTACCAAGGTCTCCACATGTCTTTCTGGGCCGACACGTTCACCGTCACCTCGCTCTTGTTCTCCTTCCCTCCACTCTTGGACGAGTCCTCCACTATGACGGATATCCGCTTGCACCGATTTCCGCCGCTCTGCTCGTCCTTCGGCTGCTCGTCCGTCAGCGTCACGTTGAGGGAGATCCGAGGGGCCTTCGCGGGGGGCTCCGAGGGGCGAGGGGACGCCGCTTCCGGGGACCCGTTGGACGAGGGCCTCTTGAGGCCCCGCTGGCACGATTGGCTCATGACGCCCTCGATGCTCTGGAAGGTCTCCGAGGACGAGGGCTGGGAGCAGTCCAGAGGGGACTTGTCTCTCTTGGTGACCACGGACAGGGGCTCCATGGGGAAGAAGTTGGCCCCGAAGTCGGGGAGGTTGGTCTCCGCGGTGGCGACGTTTCTCCCCGTTTTGTGGGGAGATTTTTGGTAATGTCTGTTGGGGTTGAGTGTGAAATTGGGGTTTGGTTTTTGATGGATGGGCTTTATTTCGTCTATGTTTTCAGAGATGGAGATGTGGGCTTTGAGATGGCTGTTGGGGATCTCCACGTGAAACGGTTTGAACTCGCGAATCTCAGCTTCCCTCGGCTGCAAAAAGGAGGTCGTCGAGTCCGCGACCGTTCGCTGAAAAGACGACGAACTCGCCCTTTGACTGCCCTTTTGCTCGTAGCCATTTTCCTCGCTTTTGAGCCCGAACGCCTTCGACAAATCCTGCAGCGGGTTGAGCTTCTTGCTCGAGTTTGGCTCCTCGTTTGCTTTCTCCGCGGCTTCGGTAACTTTAAAATCACCCGAAATCGGGCATGATTTGTACTCTTCCTTCTCTTGCAAGTTTGCTTCCTTCTTGATGACGTCGGCCGTCGACGTGGGCGATGGGTAATCCTGGTTCTTGCTGACGGCGGTGAAGGCACTCGCGTGGTTCATCCCCGAGCTCAGCCCTCCGGCCAGCGTCGGACTTAATATGGAACTCATCGTGATGCTGGTGTTGTGCGGGAACTGGAAGGTGGCGCCGGGCGGGGCGTTGAGAAATGTGGTCATGTGGTTGGAGTTGGGGACGAGGAGCGCCAGCTCCCCCGTGGGCAGCCTGCTGGGGATGAGGTGCAGCCCGCTGGGGATCTGTATCCTCTCGCCGCTCTGGTTGCTGTTGTTGTTTACGTCCCCGGGCAGGGAAGGCACGTTGGGGAGCACCAGGGTGGCTTTATCACAGTTTTGGGCCAGCGCCGAGAACATGCTCTGGTGAGGGAACGCGGACACTTGCTGGATGCTCGACACGCACCTGTGCAGGTGGGCGGCCAGTCGCTGTTTGACCCCGCTGTCGACGCCCTCCAGCCGGCTGATGTACCTGTTCACCTCTGCCGCGCATTCGTCGAACCCGCTCTTGAATCTCATTAGCACTGAGGGGTCCGTCGCCACTGCTGTCGCCAGTTGCTGTCGCTGGATTTGCTGTAAATGCTTCACCGTCATTTCCAGTATGTCTGCCTTTTCCAGTTTGGAATGTCGGGCTGGCTGTAATGAAAATAACAAACCGTCAGTTATTGTGAATTGGGGGAGGGAAATCTGAGTCATTTTGGCCCCTGCTCCTCGTGTTAAAGCAAAAGCAGGTTCCAACAGCGCCATAAAATGGCCACCTGTGAGTGCCTCACGACTCAAAGTCGGTTGAGTTAACTCCTATTCGAGAATTGGCTGTTAACGGCGTTTGCTTTTTCGTACGAGTGTTGGGCTCAGGAACAGAACAGTTCATTAATTAGCGGACTCGTCATAACTGGAATTTCGAAACTGAAAAAGAATTGATGGGTAATTAACCGCTAACCGAATTAGCGCGGTGGCGGTGGGAGAGGGGGGAAGAGAAGGGGAGATGGGATACTTTGGCCGGGAACTTTCGTTTATTGGAAAAGCCAAAATTTGGCAGCTGACATTTTTTCCCTTCTGTAACGTCAAAGTTCTTAAAAAGTTAATATAAATATTAAATTTTTACTTAAATTATTAATATAAATTTTTTTTTTTAATTTTTGAACCCAAACTCGGAGGGACTCAAAGTGTTTTTGTTAACAGTTTGAATTATTTATTTTACATTAACACTTTATGTTCCTTTTGAATTCTGAAGCAGTAAAAATATAACGATATTATTCCTCTCATAACAATGGTCTTCTTCGGCTGTCTTTCCAAAATAAAAGTTCACTGTGTAATCGCATTTTATGTGAGTTAACACAAAGTTTTCATCTCGTAACAGAAATGAGGGGGGAAAAGAATTTGAACGTAATTTGTTGATAACGTCGCAACTTTGATATCTCACTTTTGAATCGGCATGAATCAACTGTTCAATTTTTGTAATTTGAAAAAGGGAATATTTCTAATGGATCAGTAGTAATAACTCTTATGAAAGGGGATTTCACTCCATTTCTTCAATATGTTCTCATCAATGAGATAACAGTGTTTGCTGAATTCGCAAGAGTATAAATAAGTGTTGCTTTCATGTATTTCCAGTAAACAAATTCTTGGTTGGATGAAATTCACCAACTGAAGAAAATGAAACGGTCATCTTCGGTGAAAGAAATCCTCCCTTCGTGGGAGGAATGTAATGGACCGTGAAAGGAGAGAGAGAAAACCCTGTCAGTAGCCGCCGAAGGAAGTCACAAAAAAGCCGCCGCCTCGGTCGAGAGAAAAGAAATTAACCCCGGGCGACCTCAAGTGGTAAACCTGCACCTGACGCGCCCCCGCCCTCTGCACCTGATGGGAACCTCCAGTGTCCTCGGCTGTGAATTAAGGCAGCCGAAGGAAGTCAACAAGTGCGGGCTCTATGGGTGTTTCTCCGGTGACAGCTGGAGGAACCTTCTGTCTGGAACCTGGCCCTGCCACTTTTCTCATGGGCTCTTCTCCCGTAAGGTAACCGTGGGAACCATTTTCCATTGAACCTAGTGACATCATCGTTCCCACGCTCATTCATATTTTCCTACGGATCTTTTTTCTTTTTCCTCTCTTTTTCCCTCTTAATGGCGGAGGACTTGTGTGAATGGAGTGTGAGATTTTCTTCATTTAATTGGGACTCTTCGGTGCTCGCAATTAAACCGCAGTTTCGCTTTTTTAACTCCGAACTGCGGTTTTACTTCCCCCACTGTGGGGGACTCATTAATATCCCTCTCGCTCTTTCAACTCCAACTGAACGATTATGTCGGAATCTGCTGCCACGTCTCTTCCTTTCAATCTTTTCCTTTTCTGCTGTTTTTCCAAATAGACTCAGCCATGGCTATGAGCAATTGGATTCTCAAGAGAAGGACCTCTCGCAGGAAACTCAACTCCAGGAAACGGTTCTCCATTCCGAAAAAGAGTAAAAATCGTGAGAACCGCAGAGGGTCCGACCGCAAGCACGCTAAGAAAAGCGACGCCGCGTTAAGAAATGCATGGGCGCAACAGTGTTTGCTAGCGGGCGAGCGAGGCACGTGAGAATGAAACGAGGGGGCCGTAACCGGGACGAGTCGCGCGAGCAAACCAGACGGGAACCGCGTTCTTCTTAGATTTCGCGGCGACACGTGAGAACCCTCGCTCGGGACCGTAAGAAGAGCGATCCTCGCACGCGAGCCCCGTCGCCCCGGGGCTCTTCTTACCGCGGCGGGAGACACGTGGGAATGCGCTCGCATCCTCTGGAACTTGTGAAATCCTCAACAAGTCATGCAAGTCCGACAGAATGCAGAGGGTGGGAAATTGTTTCGGCTAACAATCAAGTGATACGGTTTTTGGTTATCTCCGAACAAAAAGATCCTCTTCTGCCCTCCTCCCATTCGTAATTTTCTTTTCTCTTCGCCGGAGGATTTTCATGCGCGCCCCCGGTCACCGCTACTCGTGGGAATCCTCATTGTCGTCACCACTTCGGTGGCGGTGGTCTGAGTCCCTTTGGCACTTCTTGAAATGCCTGTCTTTGGTCCTTTTCTTCACTCGCTTCCGTGGGGGCATAACATTGGACTATCGTTATTGGTCGCACTCGAGATCTGAATCTATGCCAAACTGACGTCCACTCTATTCGACTGTTCTTTGCCCTTTTTGTAAGCAGCAGGCCCACTCCGCTGGTGTGTGGGTCGCCTTCTGGTCTTCCTGAGTACAGGAATACTCCTCCATCCTGGCTTTTGGATTCTCCACAGCCTGTCCAGTGCGTTTCACTTATATTTTTCAAGCGGTAATTTTTGAATGTTCTTTTCCATTGGATTGCGTTGAAGAAATGATCACAGGTGAGCAACGTGGCCACATAACGGTCAGGTACAAACAACAGGATTTTCTAGGCACTTGAGTATTCCTCTGCTTATATGAATCGATTGCTTTTCGTTGCATGTCAGGGGCGGAAGACGTCCAGTGTCAACTTTTCGTCGTCTCATTCGTTCCCAGGCCATAAAAAATGACCTCAGACTCCCTTTTTCCCACCCTTATGAATCTGATTCTAATTTAAAGTGCAAGGAAAGAATTGAAGGGCTGAGGGATGAAACCCTACCCGGAAACACCCTCGGAAGGCCGAAGTCCTCACCCCTCCGACTTTGAGGAAAGAAACGGGACGGAGAGGTCAAAAGGGGTTGTTTCGTGAGCGGGGCGATGCTGTGAGATCCTTTTGTCCTTATGAGGGAGGGGGTGCGAAATAACGGGATCGTTCGGGGTGCCAAGGACCGTTCTACTTACGTCCTTCTTCATCGCGTCCAGGATGAGCGTTTTCAGCTCGTTGAGGCAATGATTTATCCGGGCTCTTCTCCTCTTCTCCATGATGGGCTTGTTGCTCTGGAACGGAACAAACACACGGTCAGTGGTCACTTGGAGTGGTCACACTCGAGGCAATTATGTCACGACGTGACAACACGAAATGGCGTCACGCCAAAGAGTTAAACCATTGACTGAGAGTGCTTTTCGGGGGTGGAAAAGAGAAAAGTGTTTGCTGACCTTTTTCTGCCTTTCTTTCCCCTCATTTTACCCTTTATAAATTTCTTATCATGATTTATGGGAAACTGTTGGCGAAACACTTAAATAAATTTAAAAATTTTCAATAATTTTAATAAAGAGTTCGATCTCGTTTAATGAAATTACACCTAATTATTGCTTTTTTCGTTAATTTGGAAACTCACTCGAAGCTTTAGAAAAAGCTCACAAAGATGTCGGACTCCCATTTCCGTTATCAAAACATTTGACCTAAATATATTTTATCAGGAAAATTATTTCCTCGTGTCGAAAGAACAAATGTGAAGTAAGCAGCGGATGTGCTGCTTTGCTCACACTCACCTTTCTTTGCTCCGCTTTGGACATCGCGGACTGGTTGTTGCCCATCTGAAGCGGAAGTTCGTCCTCGCTGACGGGCATCCTGTCAGGGCGGATATCGCGGTTATTTCATTATTCGATGAGTCCTAACACTAAGCACGCACACCTAACGCAGCACACGCACACCCGCACCCGAAACGAAAAGCGAACAAACAAAACAAAAACAAAAACAAACGAAAATATGAAAAACCTTAACCCTACGACCGATTCCTGTACATGATAAAGCGGTACTGAGCGGAGTTTCGCAGTGGAGTTCCCACGTTGTGCCTTCTTTTGTTGTTGATATCGGGAGGGGAGGAAGAGGGGGAGGGACAGGGGAGGATCAGGGGCGGAAGAGGGGAAGGAACCTCAAATACTTTTCGGCACCGGTAGCTCTTCCCCTGCCCACTATTTATCGAAGGAGAGGCGTTGTCTCGCGGTGTTGGACGGGTTATGATAATCACTTTTGACTGAATCCGAAATGACAAGAAATTAATTATTGTTTGTAACAAATCCCAACTGCAGTTCTCTCAATTTTACAATCTTTTATTTAAAGAAAAACATTCCAAAAAAGCCTTAGATAAGTGTACACAAAGGGATATTCCTAAATAATGGTACATAAATATACTTAAAAGTAAATAAAAGTATATATATAAGAAAAATAAATAATAAAAAATTTATGTACATCAAAAGCTATAACTACACGTTTTTATATAAAAGTATTAAAAACGTATAAAATAAGAGTATAAAAAATAAATTTTTCATACCATAAAATAGCTTAAATAATAAAAAGAAGTATTTAATTATTTCCGGTTTTGCTCATCTGAGTTTTTATTATTTATTTATTTTTTAATGTTTATTTGTTTAAATATATTCAGCATGCATGTATTTCTTAATTTTTTGTATTTTAAGGAATAAATTTGAGTCGTCGAATTTTTATTTATTATTCTCTCTGTTTGTAAAAATCTATAATTTCCGCAGTTTATTTTATAAGCCGTTAAAAACACGGAAATTCCGTTAATTTTATCAAAAGAGTTTATAAATATTACTGCATTTTTTGTGGGAAATCCAAAAAAAAGTTGTTAAAAAATATAAAAACATTTTGTTAAAATCATATTGTTTCTCTTTTGGTTTTATTTTTATTGATAATATATTTAAAAATTTATGGAAAAACTCGTGAGTGTTTAATGTGTTAAAATCTACTGTTTAACATTGGATATCCGTCCGACTTAAATGAAAAGTAACTTTCTCGGTTGAAAACCTCGAAATAAAAAGTAAACTTTAAATCAAAAGGCCAAATTTAAATTTCCTTTTTTTTCCTTTTTCCTTCTGACACTGTCACTGAGGAATTGCCTATGAAATGGTTTCAGAAGGAAATTTTTTAGTTAAAAAACACGGGCTGCTTTTAATTATTTAGAAAAAAGTATAACAATGAAGGTAGAATATATATAAATTTGAAAGAATGACTTCTGATTCTTCGCCGTTCTTTTACCAAATTTACGTTCCGAACACAAGCGAAAGCAAATCCGACAAGCAGACAGCTCGAGGAAATGCGAGTAAAAGATTCGCGATGAAAAAAGTTTGGGCGATGTTGCGCCTGTGCTTAGCGCATGTGACGACGGGAGGCGGCGTGGCAGCAGCCCCCACGCTTAGCTTACGGAGCGCCCCCTCGTCATCCACTTGCTCCTTCGACTCGGAGGTCTCCTTCACCCGTTGCAAGTGTGGGAATTTTTTGTCCATCGCCATTTCCCTGTTTGCGTTTGTTTAACCCTTTTAGCGGAAGAGCTCCACGAGGATGGCGGAAGGCTGGTGAGGTGCGAATCGCTCCCACCGTCCTCTCTCCCGCGAACAATGGGACACCCCTTGAGGGCGACTCTCTTTCCCATCGGGGACGAACTTCCCAGTTTAGAATCCATTGTTTGGCTCACGCCGGTGGACTTCTTCCTCTTTTCTTCTTTTCCCTCCCGTTCCTCGGGACGGGAGTTTGTTTTCTCATCTCTATAACTGTACTCCTTCTTCTATTCCATCGCTGCTCAATTTACTCAAATCGTACCCCTAAAGATCTTTCGGTGTTTCGTTTTTATTTCTTCTTCGGCCTTTTTCATCTCCTCTTTTTGGTTTAATAAATTTACAAATTTAATTTCTATATATTAATTTAATATTAAGTATAAATTGTAATTTATTTATTACATTATAAATAAAGGGAAAATGCCTGATAAAAACAGAAGTGACTTTGACCTGTTATTCACGTGTGAGCAGAAGAAAATGTTGGTGTTGATCGATTTTATCGTATTTTAGCCAAAAAAAGTATTTCGTTCGGCAGCAGTAAAATCTTTATTAAAAAATAAATTCATTAACTATGGCTTTGGCTACATAGAAACACTAAAACTCCCATAATACTTGACTTAGAAAAGTTATCACGAAGAGCCGAAGCTCGAGGAGAGACCGCCTCCTTTCACACGTCATAAAGCTCTGCAAGTCCACGACCTCGGCACGAAGAAGTCCCTGATCGGCGACTCCTGCAACAGAAACCCTCGTCAGCACACCCACACAGCCCCCCCCCTCCCCCAGTGCCAACACTCACATTCCCGCGAGGACAGTTCACCCTCGCGTAGTACTCCAGCATGTAGAGGCTCCCGCAAAGGCCGGTGCCCGTGAAGAGGGACAGCCAGAGCAGGAGGTTCCCGAAGGAGGAGAAGCGCGTCCTGGGGATGAAGACGAGGCAAGTGCTGAGGAAGCCGAAGACGACGAAGAGGACGGGGTAGCAGAATCTGAAGGTGAAGGTGAGGATGTACTCGTGGAAGAGGGCGGAGGTGATGAAGACCAGCCAGGTGGAGACGGCCTTCTTCTTGGTCAGCACTTTGGTGCCATCCCTGTAGACGAAGGCGTAGAGCCAGTCGTGGACGATTATGTTCCACGTTTTGTAGTACTCAGCGAAAGACGAAGAATTCCACCAGTCCTGTGACAAATATGGATAATTGAAATGTTACTTTGGTTATTAGCTTTTTTATTTTAGTTTGCTGTATATTTGTTTTTATATTTTTTTCTTTCCCACCTGAAGTTAAAAGTCAAAAAAACATATGCCCAAAATGTGTAATTCCTGACTACAGTAAGGCAGAAAACAGCTTTTTTAAATTTAATGGCTACAGTTAGTGGTAGTATATTTTAGATTTTATAATGAGTGGGTTTGAGTGCAAAGACTTTTGAGTAAAAAGCTTTTTTTGGTTAGTGAAGATAGAAATTTTACATGGCAACCCATAGCATTCCAAGGAACTCACTAAAGTCCCCCACCTGGTAGAACATCCTGTCGGCGAACCGCAGGAGTTCCGCGAACGCGTTCATCCAGGAATGGAGGAAGGAGTAGAAGCCGCAGAGGAAGACGCAGAGGCAGGGGACGTTGTTCTTGAAGAAGAGGACGACCAACTGCTCCGAAGTCATGCGGCTCTTGCCGAAGTTCCTGGCCGAGGGGATCAGGTAGTTCTCCATGAGGAAGGCCAGGTAGAAGATCACCCCGACTATCTCCACCAAGTGCTGAGCGACGACGCGCCACCGGATCCTGGCTGTCCTGCGGGAGAGATGGGAGTGAGAGTCCGTCCCCCGTGGCGGTTGTCCTGCCCGTACCTGGGGTAGAAGTCCCTGTAGACCAGGGTGGGCGCGAAGAGGAAGTACATGTACTTGGCGAGGGTGGGCAGGGGTGCGTCCTTGGAGTGGGACTTGGCGGTCCTCGGCCTGAGGACTCTGGGGGCGATCGTCCTGATGAAGGAGTAGGTTTTCATTTCGAACCTGACTTGTTCCATGAGCAGAGTGAACGAGATGGCGATGGTGAGCTGCTGGTGGGTGATGACGTAGGCCGGGAACACGAGGAAGAGGATTTGGTAGATCGTGAATAGGGACAGAAATGTCCCGTCCCACAACTTAATGGCTGCACCTGAAAGTCAAAATGTCTTCAGTTCTCATAACTATTTCTTTATACTGGGAAATATCGGAGTTACAAAATTTGAAATTTGCCCCCATTTTTCAGTTAATTGTTGGCAGCATTGAACAACATTTGACAAGCCATGAATAATAAAAATGGAATAAAAATATAAAACAACAGAATGGCGTGCTTTTATTTTTAAGTCTGTTAGCCTTTACCCACTTTCAACTGTCAAATTATTGTAGTGCAAAAATGGCGGCAAATTCAAATCTTTGAGTGATTTTATGACGCCCTATGCGCTATGCACTATGCCCAAGAAGACACAGTTAAAATAATACCAGTAAAGATTCGCTTATTCTATTATTTAATATTAATGTTAAAGAATTAATCATTGGACGGTTTTGAATTTTTATAAAATGGCCTCAGACAAGTTTCAGCAAGACAAAATGGCGGAAAATTCAAAAAGAGATGACTCTTATTACAGTGTCGAATTCAATCAGACTCACGGCTTGAAAGCTGAGCTCTTTTCATGCCCCAACACCTGAACAGAAAGTAAACCGCCAAGGTGGTCGTCTGCATCACCAACCAAACCGCAGCGGCCAAAGGAAGCGACTGGAAATTCCAGTAAATTAATTTCACTCCTAAATTAATCCTAAAACGAAGAGAAAGGCCTTTGTACTCCCTCGGGGTCTGCTTTTGCCTGGATGCGGTCCTCATTCGAGAAACTCACTTCCCCATCTTGATTATGTCGTAAACGGCCGTGCTAATTATTAAATTAATTAGAAAGGCGATGAAAATTCGGTAGATCGTGCTAATGTGGTTTACTTTGAACAAATCGGTGAGCAATGAGTTTCTCGCTTTGAACGACTTCTCATGAAAACTCACATCTGATGTCTTCCTGGAAGTGAAACACAATTAATTCACGCCAACTGATAATTTCTGCCTTTTGCCCTCGACAAACATGTAAATAAATTCCATCAAATTCGGATGCTGCCATTTGAGAAGGGAATTTCCGTTAACAGAAGTGTCATTAGCATGTGAACGTGCAACAGGTGGACGGATTGTGGTATCGCGGAGGCTTCGGTCACGCGTCGATTGGCCGACAGAGGGGATGACAGATGCTCGATTATTTCGTTCGTTCGTGGATTTGGATTTGGCGGTGAGAGCACATTAAAAACAATCAATGTTTCGGTGAGAGAATATTTCGTCAGGTGTGAGGATGAGGGTTGAATTTGGTTTAGGAGGAATGCGTCATGCAACGGCCATCTTTGATGAGAAATGACCGGAACAAGATAATGCAATATTAATTGAAAATTGAGAAGTTTTGGGCGAGATGACAGAAATTTAACAATTGAAAGAATTGAAAAACAGTTTTGTCGGCTATTTTTATAATAAAAAATATTCAATTAAAGTATTTATGGTTGAAATACGCTGTTTATTTATTGCCCTTCGTGAACCCTCTTCTTCCCTTTGATTTTTAATTAAATCCTCACTCATTAGTCATTTCCGGTTTTCGATAAGTTTTCAACCGTTTTTAACGATTCATATGATTTCAAGAAGGTCGTTCATTAGCCGAATTTAGTAAAAGATTCACTTTTATGGAATATGATAATTATGCTCTACAAAAGACATAAAAGAAGATGCGAAAACACGATTTGTTTGTGAGGGCAACTGAAATTTGCTTTGCTCACCTTTCTCGAAGATTTGTTTTTGGCATTTTCTCTTCGCTGACGTCTCTTGTCCTCTCTTTGGACACACCTGGAAATAAGATTGAGTTAAGTTCGGACATTTTCACATTCAAGAATTAAGGCTAAACAAAAGAACGGTTCAACTTGGCTAATCTGCAGACCAATAATATCTACATTATTATATAAAAAAAATGGAGTCAAAAGAGAGAAAACCTTTTTTTGGGCGCATTTGGACCAAAATACTTGAATTCAATTCAATTCATCCATTAATTATAGTCTTATTTAAGGACTAAGATTAATTATTTGTAGTAATACTAATTTTACTATTAGTTAATAATATAAATTACAAATAAATCACAGATATAAAGTACTATTCCTTTTATTAATTCTTCTTTTTGTCAATAAATTCAGAGCGACTTTGAATGTAATATTTGCTAGAAATTTTATTTATCTCTTATTAACGCAATTATAACAAACATATTTTTGGTCATTTCTTCTTTAATTATTTATTTATTCGTCGTGTCAATAGAAACTAATTATTATTTTAGCAGATATTTACTTGTATCGGTTGATAGAAGTTATTTATAATTATTTATTTTTCATTTACCGCCAAATCAATGATTATTTTCAGTATTAGGAAATTAATTTAAAATATGATTATACCTTTTTATGTTGTTTTCATTTATTTGATTAATCATTGACGGCGAATATTATTATTGTTAATGCAGTGGAATAAATTGGAATAGTGCACATTTTAAACGGGGAACAGAGCTTTTGGCCCAAAGCTTAATGCTGACGCAGTTTCACACCGACACAGTCTGAACAATTCGAGTAAAGTTTCCACGAAAAGTCCAGAAACAACAGTTCCAATCTGAGAGATAATCTGCCGAATGTTGTCGAATCCATCGGAAAAAACCACTCCTTTATTACTTTTAATTGCTTAATTCCCTCGTAAGCACACTTTTATTTAGCAACATTCAAAGGAGTGCGCAGACCAGACACGTGACCACATGCCCTCCCATGCCCTACGCACCTGCCCTCCTCGGCCCGCACGCCTCTCTCCTGTCCACCACAATCCCCATGCCTGAACGCTCGACAGCCGCTCGACAACCGCTCGACAACCGCCTCCAAGACTGAACGCGTCCCGCAGACGTTCAGAACATGTCGCGCTGCGCACAGACTCCGACTGCGGACTCCGGCGCGAACGAGCGGCGATCCGCCGTCGCTCCAAAGACGGGATTCTTCCTGAAGAGCACAAATATGGCCGCCGTGGGGAGTTCTTTGTGGGGAGGGGCAATTATCGGTTGCCAATTATCGGGTTGGGAGAGCGGGGAAAGTTGGACAGAACCGAATCGATCAACACATAACTGTACCAAATGTTATTCTATAAAATAAATATAAATTATAATAATAACTTATAAATAAACTTATAAATAATATAACTTATAAATATAACTTTATAATAAATATAAAACTCCTCTGCTTTTCGTCAGGCCGATAATTAAAACAAAAGTACACAAACAAAATAAAAAAATAATTAAGAAAAATAAAATATAATTTAATGATTAGGAAAAATTATATAAAAAGATACATATAAATATAAATAAATTAATAATTAAGAAATATGCATTAAAAATTTATTTTTTGCCTTCTAAACAAAATAAAAAACTAAAAGATAATAATTAGTTTCTTTTGTATTATTGTAAGTCAAATTGTATGATGTGATTCAGATTAAAGTATTCGCAGAGTCTTTTTGAATAATTTTTTAATATTAATAAAAATTATATTTTATAATAAAATAATTATAATTTTAATTAATTGAATAAATAATACATTATTGAATAAACAAAATAATTTAAATTATAACGCAAATAAGTAAATAAAAGTTATATGCAATATAAAATAAATTATATTATAAATAAGTGATATTTTTATAATAAAAAATAAATGTTAAAATGATAAATAAAAATCCAGTTACAGTTTTTTGTATAAAAAAAGGGAGAGTTTATAAAATAATTGCATTATATAATAATACATATATTATAAAATATAATTATAGATAAAGAATAATCTTAATTATAATATTATACAAAATGTAAAAACAACTTAAAATTCCCCCCAAAAAATAATTTCACATCCTCAGACTAATTAAAAGTCAGTCTCAAATATAATTAAGTACGTCATTTCCCTTTCAATTAACAATTAACAATAATAATTAAAATAAATTATTTGCCCTCGAATGGTCAATTCTCACCGGCGCTTTGAGCGTCTGATCCCTCACTTTATATACCATTTTATACTATTTTATATACCCTACCAGGCTCTGGATGGTCACGCATTGTGCACTCACTGGACGACCAAAGAACAGGAAATACTGAACAGAGCAGCCTTCTGAGGAGTGGGAAAGCGGAACGACTGAACAAAAGTGCAAATAAGAAAGGCTTAATCCTTTGTTTAGAGGAAACAAATGCTGAAAGTGAAGGTTGTAGGCGAGGAATGCACTAGAGGCGCATTTTTATGTACTTGAACTCCTCGTGCACTTTTCCTCCGTTCAGAGTTATCTGAACATAAATACATAATGAATTTGTTGATGAACAAGTGCACATGTTGCGTCATTGTAAAGACGCAAAAAGTAAAGATGAAATGCGATACGACGCACAACATATACAAACATTACAAACGAAAACACGGATTCGGTTTTGTTCTTACGAGTTTCGTATTTCACGTATTTTTTATTTTATGGCTTTATATTTTGTTTTGTAAAGTTTTCTGACCTCTGATTGAAAAGGTGAGAAGGTTTTCATGATCGGATTCTCCGTTTCTTTGTATTTTTCATCGCTCGTTCTTTTTTCGGTATACAAAGACAGAATTAATAAAATTCGGACTATTCAACTTCGGAAAGATTCACGAGAGCCATTTTTTCATAAAAACCTGACTTACAACCAGTGTTATATTATCAAAATATAACCAAAGTTGTCAATAGAATTAATGAATCATAATTATAACTCTTTCACGAGTTTCTATTTAAGAATACAAAGTAAAAGTTTAATAAGAAATACAAAAGATTAGGAAATGTTTGTGCAACACAATGTACATAAAAGTGAAAAATGGAAATAACATAAGTGGGCATTCCACACTTATACTGAGTATAAATCCTTAACTTAATTCCATTGCGAATGCGTAACCATCCAAACTCTTTTACTGTATAGTTGTCAACAGTTTCAAATACTGTTCGCATGAAAAATCAACCCTTTGCACTCCGCAAATTAGAAACAGAATTTTTTGTCTCTTGAAATAACAAGAGAAACTAAAAGTATAATCAATTTATACTCGAGCTGAGAACACATTTCATTCCGCTCAAATTAATATTAATTGTATT
>JAQIBA010000135.1:171822-292368 GCA_028293925.1 Brueelia nebulosa | reverse complement strand
GGAGTATGCGTATATATATAACGAATAATATGTTTGTATGTTTAATGATTTAATGATGAATTTGAATAAAACGTTGTGAAATTATGAAAACTATTTTGAAGTAAAAATAAAAAATGGGGCTCCTTTCGACATAAAAAATCACAGCAGATCATCCCCTAAGCTTTCTATCGATCCTGACATTTTCCACCCTCTCCATTCATCACCCTCTCTTCTTCATCTATTTCCCTTTCCTTCCTGGAACCGGCACTGCCCCAAGGCTACCACTTAATCGCATGACGAGCGCTGGATGTGCATCACGGCGGCACATCCCGTCTCGGCCGAGGTCAAAAGCTCGGCGGTGCCGTCGGGAGTTGCGCCGCCTGCCGGCGGTTGCGGAAGCTCCCGAGTCGCGGGGCCGCCCGCACTTAGCTTTCGGGGAGGTCGTTCTCTGACCCCCCGTCCTTCGCCCGAGTAATCCATAACAGGTTTCCAAGGCGTAACCGAAAATTAAATTTTCTTTGAGTTTGTGGCGAGCAGGGGAGGGTTCATGGCTGATGATAGCTGACCGGGCAATGACTGTGCCGACCGTTCGGGGTGGTCAACCCCAAATCCCCGAAATAAACACATTGTTGTTGGAATAAAAGGTGGCCTATTCGGATGGAGGGGTTAATTAGGCGATAAATATCTGACAATGAAGCCAAGAATAACCCCCAAAGTTGGTGTCGCATCATTTGGAGTCGTCTGCAGCCACTGTTGTTCCCAAATGAGCCCTTTCCAGAAAACGAAGTCTCTTCTCCCTCTTTTGGTGGCCTTTACGCTTCGGAATCGGAATCGATTTGCGTAAATAAAAATCAATTGCTGTCGGCCGGTTTCAAGTTCGTTTAAATGCGCAGAATATGCATAATTTCCTGACGTCACATCCGATATCGTGAGATACACGCATTCTCGCGTTTTGAAAAAAATTTGATACTTCGCCCTCAGTGCCGGGTTCAGAATTCTGTGTTCGATGTTTCCCCTTGCATTTTCTCCTGCCACGTCTTCCTCTTTTGTTTTATGTATAAGACATTTTCATTTTAAAATTCTGTCCAAATTCTAATTATAACCAATAAAAAAACAAATATATTTAATATAATAGCTTTGTCCCAGGTAGCCGAGATGTTAACCTGTGGGTCAATTCCACTCTTACCACCCCTTCCTTCCCAGGGTTAATGAATCTGTAATCAAATACAAATATTTAAACATATTTCAAAACATGTTGGAACTGTCATGATCCATAATTGGCCTAAACGAAAGGAAAAATGTGCATAAATGCATAGTTATAGTATAAAAATGAAAAAAACAAAAAAACGGATAGAAAAGAGCGAAAGAAAAAGAAAACTCCGTACTTTTTTATAAATCCCAATCGTATTCCCTTGCAATGCTAAGCTGATTCAGCGATTCCTGCACTTAAAAAAATGAAATGTTTTCTTCGATTAAGAAGTCCGACATTGAGAGCGAGCAAAAACCCATTTCATTCACGCAACGGTCGAACCTCGGCTCTGATTTCTACGGTAAACTTCACTCATTATCCGCTTATATTATGCGATTTATACTGTATATAAATGGCGAAGTGAACTATTTACTGAGAAAGTTGATTTTGGAGAAATTTGAACAAATTCTCAATCTTTTATACTTATTTTTACATTTAATAAATGTAATAAATTGTTTCTTTTATTCTTCAACAAACCATAAGTTTGTATATAATCAGCAAACATAAAAATAACTAAACAAACACTAAGTATATAAATAAATAAACAAGTATATAAATAACAATAAATTAGCAGACAGCGAATAAATAAATAAAGTGTAATAGTAAAAAACTAAGAATAATGGGATAAAATAGAATAATGAAATAAATAAATAAATAAATAAATAAATAAATAAATATAATATTATACTGATTATTTGTTAAAAGGTTGTAAAGATTAAAAGAACTGCTGACAAGTCAATTAGGTTTTGCTGTCAATAGGAGGTCGAGACGAGAGACTAATTTTATTTCCGTTAATTTTTGCTATAAATATATACCATACCGTTATTCCTTGAAAATATACATATAACAGTTATAATTATTATTGGAATTAAGTCCTTTTGAGTCTGCTTTCCTCGAAGGGGATCAGTGACCTCCACCGGAAACAGACAAGTATTCTTTTATTTCCGGCGAAACTCGACCGAAGGGGCGAAAGGGGTGCAAAGGGGTGGTGACTCCTGCAACCCCGTGGAGGCATTCCCCCGCGAGGGATTATTGTTCTCAGGCAGAAGCGAGCCGTGTGTTCTTCCCTTGGGTGCACGTGTCGCACACTTGTATGTCAACCGGTTGTGAGAAGTGTTTGTCGCCCCTCACAAAAGAGTATATTTATAATAATTATTACTTCTTTTTGATTCAAATTAAGTCTGTTTCACTTTTGCTATAGAATTTTAAGTAAAAATAATATATTTTTTTATTTATTAACAGTTCTTATTTGTTTACTTATTTTTTTATTTTTTTTATTTATATGTTACAAAACGCGTAAAAATATAAAATAATGGTAAAACTTTAAAGAAAAATGTATAGTTTTAATTTTATCAATTTTATAATTAACCTATTTTTTCTCTTCGAACTTATCTCATCAGTTTATTTTTTTACTTTTTAATAAAAACTCATAATTTTATCAAAACTTTATACATACAAATATATACAGTTTTATTCTCAAAACAATAGCGTCAATGTATTGTCCGCAAACGCTCCATTAAAACTATCAAAACGATATTAATTATAATTATTAATTAATTTTTTTTAAAGACTTTTTTATTTATTTTTAATATACTGAACTGTTCGCCCCTTTGCAAACCTGCGACAGTCGGAAGAAGGCAAACCGACGATCACCGACAGCGATCATTTTGCGCAAATGGTGAAGCAAAAACTGTAGATTAAAAGAAGAAACGGAAGGAAGTATAGAGCTGAAAGGAAAGATAAGCTGAATTCCTGCAGGTGGCTGAGAGAGAGAGAGAGAGAGAGGGGAGAAGAGAGAGAATAAACCACGACAGAAAGCTCTGTCGCTCTGAGAGAAGAGAGAGAGAGAGAGATAAGAATCCGAGGAATAATGGCGGTGATTAAAACATATGCCAGAAATGAATCCGCCAGATCAAACAGATGTTTCATGGTATTATGCTGATGAATTCTCGTTGAAACAAGTGGTTCCACTAATTGGTTTATGACATAAACAAAGCTTTTTGAGAGTCGAATAAACAGCGGAACGAAGAGAGAGAGAGAGAGAGAGAGAGAGAGGCATTGTAAGGTATCATGGGCAGCTTTGAAAGCGTTCAGTAAACAAACATCGCCAATACTTATTTGGACAGAAGAGGTAAAAGAAGCTTTGGGAATGCAAGAAGTACCTGAAGAGATACAAAAGAGCAATAGCATATTATGTAACGTGTGAAGTCCAAATTCCCAGAAAACCGCCAAATGAGTGAACGAGGGAAGAACGTGGGAGGAGAATTGTAAGCAAAATTGACCGTGGAAGCAGAAACGATAGCGTGATTTACGTTGCGGACACACCGTTTTGCATCTGCCGTGACGTAAGTATTCGCATTTGGCGTGCATTTGGCACGCACGGGGAATGACATGTTGTTCCTCGTGGAGGACACCTTCGCGCCCCCGGGGGTTGAGGGGTGAGTCGAGACACCCCAACACCGCTTCGGTTGTTTTCCACGAGATAAGTTACATAACGTTAATTGGAACAGGCGGATTTATTTGCCGTCTATAAATAAGAAAAATTTTATCAGTGCGACCTTGGACCAGAAACGTTTCTGACGATCGTCATCTCCTCTACCTTTTCCACATTTCCTCACAAAATTGGCTGCCGACATGTTGCCAACACCTAATGAGAAACTCATTCGCTGTTGCCAGCACGTGAGCTTTTCACCTGAGATTGGCAGGTTTAATTCGCTTATTATCATGTAAGCAACGCTTTAACTCTTTATAGTATAATAAACGATTGTAGAGAAGACGAGGATAACGCATTTATGGACAAACGGATGATGGATGAGTAATTCTGAGGAAGAAAAACCCGAGCAAGGACGAAAGGGAAAGGAAAATTTGTCAAAAATAATTTCGGTCGGAGAGAAAAAAAGGTGAATGACAATATAAAAGACAAAAGACGGAAATTTTGAACATTTGAGAAGGCGGTGAGGAAGAGTCAGGAGCACAAACAGGGCATGACATTGCAAAAGGGTGGAAAATTCCGCGGTCCGAGTCCAGAACCGGAAAAGCATTAATTTTCGACAGATTTCCGTCGCCATTGCTCTCTTTAACCCGATGTTCTTCCTCGGGACAATTATTCTTTTGCATTGCTTACTCAAATCATTGCCTTTATGAATGCCTTGACCTTGGAATCATTCAGGAAAAAAGCATCATTAGGATGTTAATGAAAACGAATCTAATTTGGTTCTAAAACAAACTAAGCGCCCTCCTCGCGCCCCGACGCCCCCACGCGCCCTCCCACCCCCTCCCGCCCCCCAACCACTACTTACTGCTCTGCGCACCTCAGCTCCCTCGGCTCTCCCCTCGTCCCGTCCGTCCAGAAGACCTAAGAGCCTGAGGACATCTTACCTGACAGTATTAGAATTAGCCAAAGGGAATCTAATGCTGCCCGGTAAGATGTAAACAGCGACTCCTCAAAGGAAAGGACTGAAGCGGCGACCGAAGCAGACGAATCCACGCCCAGCGCGACAACAATGCTTTCCTTATCAGACATTTCTCTCCGTTTCTGGGGAATTTCTAGATAACGCGTGCGGAGAGAATCTCGACAAGGCACGCCACCTCGTTCTGCTGCTATAAAAGCTGACAAAGTGCAATTTATGGCTCCCTTTGCAGTCCCTCTTTGCCATCGGCTCAATGCCATGCCTCAAACACGCACATCACTCTCCGAACACGGGACATTCTTAGCTATTCCTGACAGGTAATGAATGAATGAATGAGAGAGATGGACAGAGAATGAATGAGGAGAAATCAGACGAAGAAAGAAGAAGACGCCCGGAGAGGAAATTGTAATGAATACACTACACCACATAACTGTAAAGAAAAAGTGTAGAGCAGCCGAATTCTTAGAAAAGAAATAAATAAATAAAAAATAAAAACTATGTATATACTGACAATGTGTAATTTTAAAATAAAATTAGTTTATTTATATAATTTTTAACTTTTTGTAAATGAGTAACTGTTATTAATATAATTATCTACAAATGACACCCATTAAAGGGGAAAAATTTGGAAAATTTAATCACCCCGAAACGATTTCCCTTCAGCGCGATAACCCTCACAGATTCTTTGCCAGCGAAACAGTGGGCGTTGACCTTAGCCCCCAATTCTAATTTTACACTCTCGGAGACAATTTAATTAATTGCCCGCTAACAATTTTCCGCGTTCGTTGTTACCGTTAAGCGCCGTCACCGCATCGCTCATCTCAGCTCAAATGTCTCCGGAATGCGACAAGGCCGCCCATCGCTGACCGACAGCAATGCCACCCACCGACCCACACTCGACACACTCAACACTTCCACTCGTCCACACTTACCGGAGTTCCCAAATTGAGTGGTCTCCTCGACGGTTTCACGCGAACTGAGTCGAGGAGAAGTGTCGGGGCCTTAAATAAAGATGGCCGGGGGTTGAAAATGCGGTGCGAAGTCCGAAAAGCCACATTCGGGTGGACCTCAACCTGATTACTAATGCGGCTCAGTGAATCATTGTTTTCGTTTCGAGTGAAGGAGTCATTGGTCGATGTCTGGGGATGATTCTTTCAAAACAGGGCTTATCTGGTGGAAAACAGCCAGCGAGGGTTGTTTATCTCTCGGGGGCTGGAAGGGAAGAATGTCGGCTTGTATCGGGACACTTCCCATGGGTTTTAAGGGTTGTCGAGGGACTGAAACGAAGTACCTGAAATTTGGATAGAGAAATTCAACCCCCTTCTTTTTCTTTCCTTATTATCTAACAATTTTTTCTTCTTCTAACTTTTTATCTATTTATTCTCTAACGCTTCTCTCTATCTTTCCCTCCAAAATATGATATGGATGATTTAGAAGAAAACCGCATACTCCTTCCTCTTATTTTAGCAAAGCAATTCTGATTCCTCCGACAATAAAAAAGAAAGTACAAATACATTCTCACGGTCTTTGCGAATTCAGTCGTTGAGAATTCGAAAAAGAGTCAAAATGCAGAATAGATACAGTAATTAAGGGATGGATAAAAATTGCAAATTAAGTCTGAAATAGAATCGGGGCTGTAATCGGAGCGAGAGGAAATTCGAAACTTAATTAGTCATTAGTTAAGACGAAGTCATTAACTCGCGCCGGGAGATGGCGACCGCACCACTTTCCGGTTTACTTTTCCTTTTTTTTTTCCTTTGAGCGGTTCCTTTTCCTCCCCCGCTTTTTTACACTTCTACAGCCGATGTCATTCGATGCTATCGATGAATCAGAATACATTATGAGGAAAAGAACCTCGTATTGTGGGACAATACGGCAAAGCCTCGGGAAAGGGAATTTGTTTTGGTGGAAAGTCCGCGCACCCCGAGGTGCACTGCACACGAGAATTAATGGCCCCGCCGAGCCAAAATCAGATAAACAAGTTGCGGGCATCGCTTTTGGCTGCCCTCGACTCTCGAGAACCAACCTTTGCGCCACTCGTCTCCATTACACATCCCTCCTTTGTGTTTATTCCTTTGAAACCCCCGCGGCAAGGTCGTAAATAACACCGCCAGTATTTACATTGCTTATTTATTGGCTTCCTTGTTTATTCTTTGTGGACACCTGAAGGTTTTGGTCTCCCAAGGAGGAGAGGGACGTTCTTCATCCATCTTCCGCCCCTTCAGGTACCGTCCGCCACCCCTTCTCATCCAACCACCGGGTGCAACCCCATTCGGTCCTCTCCCCAAATCTCATTTGTTCTACTTACGGTACCGCCTTCTCCGCGAGAGAACCGGCGGAAAATGTTTTCCCATCTCCGGTCGAGGCGAAGCCTTCCAACGCACATCGACGAACGCACCTTTAAAAAAAAACAGGAACAACTTGTTGAAACCAGTAGAAACACGATTGTGGACGAGGTAATCTGGAAGGCAGTGCCGGATCGAGACAAGGACGTGACAGCGTTTGAAATATTCACGGCCGGGAACCGGGCCAGGCCGCCACTGCCGCCCGAAGTGAACAAACACAATCGTTATTTTAAGCTTTTTCTCTGTTAATTATTAAAGTTGCACATTTTGTGTGTCTCTGAACGCCCTTGACCCTGTTTTATCTGGTAATGTAAAGACGAATCCGCCCTC
Organism: Brueelia nebulosa; assembly: GCA_028293925.1. NCBI lineage: Eukaryota > Metazoa > Arthropoda > Insecta > Psocodea > Philopteridae > Brueelia > Brueelia nebulosa. The sequence continues at coordinate 285,055 of JAQIBA010000135.1, read as the reverse complement.
GTTCATGTTGTCGGACATGTTTGGCCAAATGAGGAGGAACTCGTGATCGGAGGACGTTTCATGGCCGCAAAGGAAAAGTCTGCCCCCGGGAGGGGGTGGCGGTGGTGACACCGGTAGCCATTTGGTGGCTTTCGAAGTGGAAAACCCCCGGGAGAGCACCTGAGTCGATAAAAGCTCGCTCGTCAGATAAGGGGAGTCGTAAAGTTTCACTTTTCCATTGGGTGAAGCCAATTAGCCTTCAAAGGAAATTAAAAGACGAAATCGTAAAAGACAAAATGTGCGCTGTGATTGATTTTCTGACGACATATTCGTGTGAGTGAAATGAGAAAATAAAGAGCTTGGAAATGCTTTGAAGGGATGGAAAAGTGCACAAAAGAAAGCGGAAGAGAAAGAAATATAAAACACAGAAATCACAGAGGGGAAAAAGTCGTCGGGACATGAAACGCCGAAAACAATCGATTCGAGAATGGAAATAAAAAAAAGGAAAACACTTCAATGTTGCGAGTTGTTGAGGTAAACTATAAATATTAAGGAAAATACAATAAAATATTATGAGTTTGTCGAATAAGGAGGTCGCCAGTTTGCAAACAGTCTCTCGCCATGACTCCGACTTCATTCATTTACAGTTCGACAGAAAGAAATGAAAGAACCCAGCAAAAACCAATTATCGACTAAACAAACCAAATACGAATGGCTGAAACATGTAAAAACCTGAATTGGCTCACTCGGATTTCAATGCAATTTAAATTCGCTTGAGAATAAAATGGCCGAACTTCTGCGACCGCAAAAATTCTTCGCCATTTAAGCTGAAACATGTCTTTCTTATAATTGAATCGATGACATTTAATTCTCTTCGTTCCCGGAGCGAAAATCTTCCCCTCCATTATTATTACATCATTACAAATATTAAAATCATAATAAATTGGAAAATGCAAAAATATTTTTTTTGAGCTACCTGTGGTTTCGGTGTCGTTTGGATTAGAAAACGTCTTCCCGTCAGAAAAAATTGTGCAAACACCTCACAAAATCAAGGTCATTTCCTTTAGAGAAAACCTTATCGCTCCAAAAAAAACCAACTGCTCGAATTGGCACTGAAAAGAGTTGAGAGCGGCCGTTGCAACCCTTCTGGAAATGGCGGATTTGTTCAGTTGTCAAAAGGACCGATAGGGGCGCTGCTTTGAGGATTTCCAGCCAATGGGCGTCGACGTATTTCAAATCGGGAGAGAACGTAGAAGGCGGTGGTTTCCCTGCCGCCTTTTTTAATTTCCCTAACGGGGACGTTGTCAAAATCGGGAAAAAACACGAACCTAAGCAATTTTTGAGCGCAAATGCTCTCTTTTCACCTGTTTGGGCACCCGACCGTATGAATATTACAAAACAATTAGTAACTCGTCTCGAGTCCTGGATCCCTATTTTCAAAGACAAAATTTTCGGGATGACCGCTTGATAAGGATGTCTCATCATCAGCATTTACACTTCGGACTTCAACCGGGAAAAGATTCTCACCTTTGTGATCCGTTTTATGTGCTTTTTCTTCCCACCAGGTATTTTAATCCTCGGGACCGATTTCCTGTGTCTTCTTTTCACATCCACAAAATATCATTTACTCGTTTCGACCGTCGTCTACACAAAAGCTGAATCGAAATGAATTTAAGAAGAGCGTAAATATTTGGTGAAAAGCTAGTCTCATCGTGTGCGAGTCACTTCTTGCTTTCTGATGGAGGAAGGGATTGAAATTAATGGCCCGGTCCCCTTACTCCTCGCCTAATGTCTTCCAACTCAAACCCACGTATCTCTCCGGCAATCGGAGGAAAAGGCGCTGCTACATTTGTACCTGACTGCTCGAAAACCGAGCTCCCGATGTTAATGGCAACATTCGATGGAGGAACAGTTCCTACGCCTCCGAGATGACATTTCCCCGTTCCGAGAAGGCGGTGTGTCCCGCGTGGGAAAGCCCCTTCCGAAATCACTGCCCGCTGCTGGCTGCCCTCGGATAATTAGCGTCGGAGTTAATTACTCCAAGCGATGTTCCCTTCTCATGGCGGCCATTCTTTTCCCTCGGTTCGAGGTGCAAAAACCTGGCTGTCCGACTCAGAACAAAATATTTTCTGCTTGACTCACCATGAGGTATCGCTTTGAGTCCCTCTTTTCTTTTCATGAATCACCCGCGGATGTTTCCCCGTCCTTACAAGTTTCTACTTGAATTCGACGGTGACCAGACGGCGGCGCCATCTTGCCATTCCTTGTCTGCGCTTTTTGCCACTTTCGCGTCAATCATTAAAAAATCAGGTTTTTAGCCGAAGAATTTTCACCAAGCAGAGGGGATTTCATTATTGTTTCGAAAGTAAACTAATAATATTAAATGCAAATAACGAAAGGTTTTTTAATAGTCCCAATCGAGTTTATTACCTTGCAGAGTGAATCTTCGGTATACTTTTATGAAAATATGGAATTTCGGTTATTTTTACATCCTTTTCCCACTTATTTAGTTTCATTAATTACTCTAGTAGAGGTAGCATACTTTCGGCAACGAATTCCTCTACTTGCTTTCCTGTAAAAAATTATTATCTACACTTGCTCGCCATTTCGAAAACTGACCAAAAACTTTGAAAAGAGGTACTCGTGTATAACCTTCTGCCATTTCGGCGCTTACATCCTAATTATCCCAACTTTTCCCACAGCCAGAAAACTTTGCCTCCACCCTACAGAGAAGAATTTCATTAATTAATCTACTTCAGGACTTCAAAAAAATCAAAATGGCTCGACCTTTAGAATTGCCCAGTTTTATCATTGACGAATAATATTTAAGTTTAATTTTCTGACATCCCAATGTGGGGGGGGGTTCTCATTTTAAATCAAAAAAGTGACTATTATTGTATTTTTTTAAAAGGCTGTATTGCTTCTACTTATTATTTCAACATCTTTGCCCTCTGTGGTCTATATTTTGTGCTTTGGTCAATATTCTTTCATTCTTCTATTATCAAATGCCTCTTTTTTTATCTTCTGTGTACAATATTTCTTCATCTTTCTTTTCTTTCTCTGCTCCTTTTTGTACCGGTTTATTCAATATGGCTTCGTGCTCTATTTTATTATTTATTTATTCTCTTATTTTATCTATTTATGTTTTATTTTATTCCATTATTTATTATTAAATTTTAATTACGAACCCAATTCAGGGATTGTTTACCGAAAGCGATTATCTAACAGCAGATGTGCCGCCGAAGACAGGTTCCGTTCCACCTCCAGAGTCAGCAGTGTGTGTGTTCACACCAATCAATTCCCCAATTTCCCTGTAATTCTCTTGCTGTAGTAGCGGAGGGTCATCGACCACATATTCAATTATGCTCTGCGCTCCTTATTTACGGCCCAAAGAGAATTTGAGGCCCCTTTCGTTTAAGATGTCAATTGGTCTCCGAGTCCAATTGACTCCGAGGGAGGCTTTCATTTCTTGTGGGCTGGAGCCACTCGTCACGTGCCGCACATCCGTCTGGCGACGAATGTTTTCGAGAAAAGAAAGTCTGCGAGGATTTATAATCCGGAAGCGCCTTATCGAAACCGTTTACGGATAATGTAAAATTCCATTGGAAAGCGGAAGAGTGCCACGTTGTCGGTCCTTCGACAGAGAATGATTAATGGAGGCGAACGAACAGAGACTGAGGGTTTCTAAACCTAAAAGGGTTACAATGGGCAGTGAGGAAGTGAAGTATGGCCAAAAATTGTAGACTGAGACGGACTGAGAAATAAAATGAAGGGACAGAGAAATACAAAAAATAAATCTCAAATAAGAAGTGGAGAGCGCTGTTGCAACAGAGCAGATGAAGATAACTTTAATTGAGTTTATGAAACAGCATTAATTCGTCTGTCGGAATTGGCCGTCCAATCAGTGCCTCTAATCCGAATAAATATTTCTGCCTAGACGACTCTCTCTCTCTCTCTCTCTCTCAGAATAAATCATCACAGGTGGATAATCGAGAGCTCGAGTTCTTATCGGGAATGAAACATCCGAACAGGTTCCGAAGCACTTCTTTATCATTTGCAGATGAGTCTGACCGGTCCGGTGGGACCGATGAGTCCTCTTCAGGAAAAAAAACAACAGACGTTGGCCCAGTTAAAGACATTTTGAAAGGCCATTTAGAGCAGCACAAGAAATGTAAAATATATACAATAGGGGGAAAATTGTATACGGAATGTGCCCTCCATGATAATGAAAATTAACCCTCTGCACCAGTAAATGGCGTGCATTGTAGCTTATTATTTTTAAATTAGAGCTTATAATTATTTAAAAATAATGAGAAATGCTAAGCATCGGTGGAGTTTTCGATTGTAATTTCTATAGGATAGACAAAGAGGAGTGGTCACGTGGCGAAAGAGCTTTGAGTCAAGGAAAGTTCAAAGAGTGAAAGCCAAGAAAAGGAATAAAGAAACAAGCCGAGAGGTTGAAAAGGTAAATAACGGGTTGGAGGAGCACCGATCCACAAAAACCGATCATTTATCTTGGTTAGGAATGCATGTACAGAAAAGTGATACATTTCCAATAAAATGGGAGAGAGAGAGGGGAGGGTGGGGGGGTGCGAGTCGTGAAGAAGAAGATAAGTCTGATTGGGGCGCTTATCAAGTGAGGCGCCATTACGTTTCAAGTCCTCAGTACTCGCCATGGAAACTGGCCAGAATTTCCGAAGATGCAGTACAAAATAAAACTTTTGTCGCAGTGTTTTCTTCTGTCCGTTGCCGTTGATGACAGTTTTATACTCCGTCACATATTCAATGAGTCACTCACCTGTCGTCGCCATTGCCTCGCAGGTTATTCGTGGCACGATAAGCAGAATTTGCAGGTGGATTCGGTTGCGGTCGAAGTTGCGAAAAGCGGACTGAAAAATAAATATAAATAATTAGGAACAGTTGGAAAAGACTGGGTTAGTCAAAAAATGCGGACAAAAATCACTTTCGGACGTTAACGTGTTCAGACAAGAACATACAGAACATAAAGAACAACAACAAATGAAACACGAAAGAAAATCAAACAATGGCTGACTCAAAATCGCCAAACCGGAAAAGGAAATCAATTTGCAAAGCGTCAAAATTCTGCTTCCACGTAACTCCGAATGTCCCCACAGCCAAGAAACCGCGTTTGGATGTTCGAAACCCAAAAGCGGAGAAAGAAGAAACAATTAATCAGTCGTTAAGTGAAAAAATATCCCGTAAAAACGTTTCATTTTTCAACGGAATTGTAAATAGAGCGCGAAATAGAGTGAAATAGGTCGTGCGGGTTAATGGGCTGTCGTCAAGACAGTCGACCTCAAATGAGTCCGTTTCGATACAAACGCATTTCCAGAGAGAAACAACTTCTTTTCCTAATTATCATCTTTGGGCTGTGCTCTTTCGTGTCTGCACCCTATTTCCATCCCCAAACAACCCTCGTGAGGAGCCAATTATTGAGAATCTAAGGCCGAAATGAATCTAGGAATAAATCAGTATAAACAAGTATAACTTTTCTACTTAGAGAAGAACAGTGGTGACTTAAGTAGCACCAAATGCAACTGATTGTTCGGCCCCAAAATTTTAATGGCCGACAACAAACAGAACTTTTCCTTCAAAAAATGGTGACAATTTATTAAATTCCCCTTCGGAGTTTAAAAGGGCAATAAGTTAAAAATTTTCTACAAAAAATTGAATAGCGGTGATAAAATGATGCGAAAGGTCAGACACGAGATTTTGTTACAAAAAAAAAAGAGAATTACAAAAGGGCTCCCTTTCTTTCCCCTATTATTAGTTTTTAAAATGTCTAAAGCATTCATATTTTATTTTAATTTTGTATAACGAGTTATTTTAAACATTTAATTACACTATTATTTCAATTATACCCTACCGAATAATTATTTTAACTGTGTTTTTTAAACGCCCATTTGAAGAGTGAGATTCAACATGTCAAATCAAATATTATTTATATTATTATCATATTTTTAAAATATGAACATATTAGACGAAATTATTTAAACAATGAGTTATTTTAATTCAGTTATATTAATTCTAATTAATTATTAGTTTTTGTTTCAATTGATTTAATTATAATCAATCAAATAATTATTTTAAATTTTGTTAAAACGTATGATTAACCCTTTGGGTACATTTGAGGACTCATAAGTGTAATAAGTGCATCTAATGAAAAATATCTAAATCAAAAATTAATTTCAGGGGGGGGGGGAAATAAAATGTGTTATCAAAAGGGGGATGAAAATATTCGAATCTCAATTTCACTTTTGAGTGCTTTTGAATTAATTATATTTAAAGAATTAATAAAGACATGTAAGAATTATGAACCTGCACATTGCCTAATTCTGAAGTAGAAAGCGGCACAAACCGACTCCGGTCTGACTCCAAAATTATTTGTCTGCCCTCAATTTGTTTAATTTTAAAAAGGGATCAACGGCCATTCGCGTGTGGTATCGCCCGCGGGAAAAGACAGTTTTCCCGATTTTCGGTGGGTTTTCGATGAGTCAAGCGATCCACTGCTGACTTTGAAAGCCCGGATGTGAGTCAGCAGAACGAACGTGATTTTGCACAAAAGTTTTCTGTCCGCGTTTGATTCTTAACGGTTTTCCGACTTTGGAAAATGGCCGCCGGACCAACTGTGAGCGTTCTTTTGGAATTAGCGAAAAGCTTTCGATTTCCTCTCTCAATGTTCAAACTCTGAGTTTTTTTTTTACCTTTGAGAGTCTGACTTTGCGGTTCTGACAAAGGAAAATTGAAAGCAAGAGGAACGAAACGGTTAAATTTTTTTCTAAATTTGATTCGGCCAAAAGGCAAATTTGAAAATGTGAGACTGACAAGAAACGAGGCGAGTCAATCTCTCCTAATTAAAAATTGATTATAACAATTAAAAAACATTTTGGATATGTCGAGGAATTGAGGCACATTCAAAACGGAGAGCCGTTTAGGATAAGTCAACTAATTCGAATTAATAACGATCCTCGTGGCCGTTTCATAATTAAATTTGAATGTGATTTCCTCTTCGTGCGCCGATCACGTCAATTCATTTTAAACGTGGAAAATACCTGAAAATGCTCCGACACAAACAACCGCATAATTCAGCATTCGACAAAACCTGCCTAATCGGCAAAACTTAAAAAAAAAAATAATTTTTTTTTTTAAATCGCCCGAACTTTTAACCGTTAAAAACCCCGCAGAGCGACAACCCTACCCCACACAGCGCTGAACCACGACTGAAAAATGCTGCACTGCTGCAACCGCGCATGGACAGATCGATCGGAGCGACATCTCTCGGTCCTTTGACTACTTCCACGACGACATGAAACTCCTCTCCAACGGTTTTTTCCTAAAATTGGTCGGTTTTCATTTTTGATTCTGTTCCGAGGGTTGACAAACGGTCATACGGGCCGGGAGAAAATGTTGGGGCGAGAGGGAAAAGAAAACGGCCGAGAGGGAAAAGACCGTTGGAGTGGTTGAACATTCGGGGCTGCCAACTGATTTCGGTTTTTCAAAAATATTTTCTTTTTCATTCATATATGGATGAATGCTGTAATTATATTTTTCTTCTTCTTTCATTTATCCCAGTGTAAGACGGAATATATTTACAAAACGCATTGCAGTGCTTTCACAAAAAGAAAAGTGTAGCCAACATTCAATTTTAGACTTAATCCTCCATCATTATTTTGTTCTTTTGTTTTTTATTTCAACCATTGGTATAATTTTTATATAAATTTTTAAAATTTTCATAGGTTCATATCAATAAAATTTTTGGAAGCCATTTCCGTTCAAAATGAGAATTTCTCTTGAATTCGCTGTCGTTTCAAAATAACCGTCGAATCCATCGGAGATTGCAGTGATTTATGGCGCGTTATCAGACAGCCCCTGTTCATTCTTAAGCATTTAACATTCGAAAAAAGAAATTTTTCCCGGATGCAACGACCACTGAAAAATACTCATAAAAACGGGACAATCTCGCTTATCAACACTTGATAACAAGGCCAGAGCTCAAAGGGTCGCGCACACTCTTCATTTATTTTTGACATTTTCCTAATCGACCAGATGAACTTTGAATCCCGATGCCGCCCATGCGGAGGAAAATGCTCTTACCTTTCCTTTGTATTTGCCTTTGAATTCGAACAAACCCTCACTGCTCAGAATACTTTTAGAATGCATAATTATTTTTGTTTTCCCACCACAACAGGATTGTCTTTTCTTACCTTCAATCTGATATCCGAAGACTTTTCTATTAGCTGCTGTCTCGACTTTTCACATTTTTTTTTGCATGGACTTTCGTTTTAGGCATTTCCCACACTGCAGAGGTTTTCATTAACAAGTTTAAACTGTTAATTTCATCCCATGACGACCTTTATCAGCGTTTTTCTCCAAAAACCGACATTTGGCCAATTAATGAAACCGAACATTCGGATCACTTCTATGTATATCAAATTGCAGGGCCCTGAAAAACAAGGCGTGTTCGACATTTTGTTGAAAAATTGGAAATGGAAACCGACGGTCGTGATTGAAATCCTTTTCGGTTTGTTTGCGAAGATTTTCCTGAATATCTGAGCAGTCAAAGTTGCGTCAAATTAAAAGAAACGAGGAGAGTGATCAGGTACTGCAGCACAACAGCAGTCCCTGTCTGTCTAAGCCCAAAGAGGTACAAAAAGAAAACACAGGAAAAAAGTATACAGCAGACATTCGTTGAAACGAGCACTGTTTAACCAAAGGTCGTTATTTTATAATTTTCAGTGCAAAGTAAAAAATGGCAACTGAATTCCATTTAATTTGAAATTTAATTGAATTCACCCGTTTTTAAAGTGCAAAATTGAAGGTTGGATTAAAATGTTATACTATTAATATTCAGATACAAAGTAAATAAACTCAAGCCCCGATTCCTATTCCAAGTTAAAACTCTATTAAATATAAATCACATGTATCTGAATGGTGTAATTATAAATATACTCATAAATGACCCAATTCGATACTGTGATTGAATCGAAGATATCGCAGATCGAAAAGATATGAGACGTCGCCTTATGCAACAGATAAGTCCTTATCTGAACTTTCACAAAGTCGAAACATTTGCAAAAGAAACTCAGCAGAAGACAACACATCGAGACCTGTGCCTCCATTTTAATTACTTTTATTCAATTTAAATCCTTTTTTATTCGATTGCCTTTTTCTTTTCTTTACGTCAATCCTTAGGATCTCGGAACTGTTTTTTACATCTTTGATACCCCAGGGTTTTTAATTAGCAACAATCGCATCTCAGTAAAACTTAATTAGTTACGTTGTCGCCAGTGCGCAAACCCTAACACAGTTTCAATCTGGATCTTCAAAAAAAAACCAACGCCATTATTCAATAAAATTACTGCATTTTATCTACTAAAAAATCGCAAAAACAATTCAACATTTTCAACAGCACCGTCCATATGACAAGAACTAAGATATTCTTTTACAAAAAAATTTCTATTGAATCACACACTTTTCCCTAAGAAAAATAATTGTTACACAACTATCATTATTATTACTATGAAAACGGCTTCCACCCTCCCCTCACAGCAAAACAACCCCCGACTGGCAGCCAACTCAGATTGGCTGCCCCGGGAGCGCCCGGGGGCGGAAGTGCCCCAACAGTGCTTCGCCTCCCCCGACGGGGAGCGAATCCGCCTCCATTTCCTCTTCCTCTCGACGCAGTTGGCAGCACTGCGACTCCTGCATCAACCTTTCCGCATCCCTGGAGCGTCTTGGTTGTGCCGCTACTCGTGGGCGTCTTCTGTGGCGCCGTCTGGGGGCGCGGGGTCGGCGGGGAGGGGCGGTTCGGGGTTGATGAGGGCCTGGTTGGGCGAGAGGGAGACGTCCTCGTCCATTTCGTGGGTGGAGACGGTGAGGGCGGTGTAGACGGGTCGGCGGACGCCGATGCGCTGGGAGTAGGGGGTGTAGCGGACCTGGCTGGGGGTGGAGCGGCTGATGGGGGTGGATCTGGTGCTGGGGGTGGAGCCGGGCTTGGTGAAGAGCTGGATGGGTCGCTGGAAGCCCTTCGACCTGTGGAGGGGAGTGCCGATGACTTCGACCTTGGTGAAGCCGACTTCCGGTGAGAGGAGGTATTGGGTGAAGTGCTCCGGCATGAACTCTATGCTGTGGTAGTTCTGGTAGATTGTTTTCTGAAAACAACATTTTTTAGAAATTATTCAAATGAACCACTCTAATTTATACTCAAATGCATAAAATTAAGTCTAAATTCAATTGTCATTTACCTTCAGTCAGGCTGTAAAATATTGCTAAAATATCTCCAATCTTATTTATCGAATATAAGTGCTCAAGAATAAATCAAATATGAAAAGATGAAAATACGAAGCAAAACTTAAAATGTATTAATAATCCTAATACTATTCACCGATTTTATTGTGATTTTGTAATCCTCAAAACAGAGCAATATTATTATTGAGCACTAATTCAGCGAAGGCATTAGATCAAAGCTAACAAAGATGGCGACGGGTACTCACGGTGAGGTTCTTCTTCTTCTTGTAGGAGGCCCAGGCCTGGCTCTCCAGGATGAGGATCCCCCCGGGCCTCAGCTGCGCGAACATCCTCCTGAACGCCTGCTTCAGTCCCGCGTCCCCCCAGTTCAGGTGGATCCACTTGGTGATGCTCAGCGCCAGGATGACGTCGAACTGGGGCGTCTCCGTCGAGAGGAGGACGTCGGACTCCAGCACGTAGTTGCCCTGGACGAAGGTCACGTTGTGGGGGAAGAGCTTGGGGTGGTTCGAGTCCTGGTGGGTGGTGATGCCGGGGGGGTCGACGGGGCCGTAGAGGATGGGCATCGATATGGGGAAGAGGTGGTCGGAGTTGTTGGCGGGGCCGTCGGGGCCCCCGGGCTCCTGCGGGGACCTCTTCTGCTGGTCCAGGCTGCAGTGGGACTGGTAACTGGGCGACTCGAGGCTGTAGAGAGGGGTGTTCCTCCCGGAGTGGTAACTGGGCGACTGCTGGACGTAGCTGGGGGACTCGAAGGCGTGGTTCCTGCGGTAGCTGGGGGACTCGGAGATGGAGGGGTGGTAGCTGGGGCTCTCCATGGAGTAGTAGGGGGTGTTCTTGGCCGAGGGGGTGTAGCTGGGGGACTCCATGCAGTACTGGTGGGAGGTCCGGTTGATGGGGCTCTCCGGGTAGGAGTAGAGCGGCGTCGCGCGGGGGTTCATCACCGGGGAGTCTTGGAACACGTAGTAGTTCTTTTTGGTGTCGTAGTACATGGGGGACTCGAAGGGGGGCGGGTTCCGGATGGAGTAGCCCCCCGAGTAGGCCGGGGTGGGGGCGCAGTTGACGTAGTGCTTCACGTTCTTCCGGGCGATGTTGATGAGTTTCCGGTCGATGTCGAGGCCCACCGCGGATCGGGCGCCGAAGTCGCGGGCGACGCAGAGCGTTATGTGGCCGATGTTGCAGCCGATGTCGAGTATGTCCTTGTCGAAGAAGAGGTCCTTGTGGTCCATGAGGCATTGCAGGCGGACGTCGAGCTGGTGGTGAGGGTTGCGGTAGCCGTAGTAGCGGTCGTAGTTCCCGTACTGGTACTTGGTGTTCTTCGTCTTGAACTCGGGGACCTTGTCGTCCTTCTTCTTCCGGTTGGCGGGCACCTGGTTGTTCATCCTCGGCTTCTTCCAGGCCCCCGGCTGCGGGATCACAGGACTCACGATTTTATCCTTATCGTCTATCTTTCTAGTCCGATGCCCGGAATGCCGCGGATTTTCTTTTATGTTCAAAGACAGAGTGTCCCGTTTTTGGTTTACGCTTTTGTTCGACTCTTCCGGGGATTTTTCCCTCGGCTTCACCGGAAACTCCGCCAACTTCTCACTGACTTTTTCCACCTTCGTTCTCTTGACCGGAGGAGCCTCCGAGGGCTCCACGTTCTCGTCCTGAACGGAGAAAATCGCCTCGGCGCTCTCGTCCTTCCCCGAACCCGAGCCCGAACTCCCCCGCTTCCGCTTCCGGTGGCGGTGCTTCCGGTTCCGCTTCCCGCCCAGCTTCGAGTCCACTTCGTACTCGTTATCGTCCGTGCAAGAGATCAGGTTGAGGGGGTCCTTCATGTTGCGGGGGATGATGACCTCCACCTCGCAGTGGTGGTGCTTCGGCGTCGGCCGGGGGGATGATATGGGGGTGGCCGCGTTCATGGCCCGGTTCGTCTCCTCGTCCTGCAGGCTGTTCAGGTTGAGGGGGTCGCAGATGTTGCCCCCCAGGAGGAACTTCGTCGGGGGGATGATCACCTGGTGCTCCTTCTTCCTCCTCTTGTAGCTGCTCGCGAAGAACTTCCCCTTGTGAACGCGCTTCCGGCTCAGCTTGCTGTTCTCGTTCTTCTTCTTCGACCCGCACTCGTGCCGCTTCTTGCTGTTCTTCTGCACCAGCTTGCGCTTCAGCTTGAGCTTCCTGTGCTTGGGGAGGTTGAACTTCCCTGGGTTTCGCGTCGCCTGCTTGCTGAAGTTCATTGTGTCCGAGGGCTCGGATAACTTCACTTCAGGAACTCCCAGCGCTTCTTCCACCGTTGAAGACATCATTTGATCACTGTGCTGACTCTGAAAGCAAAGACAATGGATGAGTTTTTTCCAAGTTCTTCTGCTGGTCGCCAAAGGGGAAGAAAGGACGAAAGGAGCTTTTAAGTCGGATGGTGAATGGAAAGTAATGCTTTCGCCACCTTCAGCCAGAACTGATCATTTTTAGGTCAGGTCGAAAACCAAACAAACCTTGGCCGCAACAAAAAACAACGACTACTTTAAGTCTGGACTTGTCAGAGGTAAGTTCGAACCAGGATCGACTTTTTATCCTCCCCAACTCCAAAATTTATTTAAACCCTTTGATAAATCAAAGGAGATATTTTTTAAAGAACGCCACCCCGAAACCGAATTTGAAATTAGCAATGGGTTATTAAATCATACTTGTTAAAATTCAAAAAGAAAACCATTTTTTGACTTAAGTCGTTTTGACCGAACCCATCATTGAAATGATACGGGGTGAAATTAAGAAACATGCCAAATGACTCGTGACAATTTTGGAGGGAATTTTAAAAAGCCTTATTCTCGTCAAAATAAAAAAGCATCAGTTAAAAAATATTAAAGACCCATTTAAAAAAAAATAAAATTAAATTTACTCGACACTGATGCGACTGAATGCAAGCAAAACATTGCGTAACCATTAATTTAATTAAAAACGAAACAGAAACGTTTTTAAATACATTAAGAAAAGAAAAATGGCTACCAAATGCGCAGAAGTCGTTTGCTCAACGCAGGAATTATCTCATCAGAAATTAAATTTTTATTTCAATTTATTCCCAAACGGTGGCATAAATCCTTTCCTCACATACCTTAATAAATTCCGGATTTTGTCGCGAACATATTTGTGAAACATTAGTCCGGAGTTACTCACGAGAAACGCGTCCAAAAAAAAATCTCAAACGGATATCAACATCGGACAGCACACGACTATTGATTTCACAAAAATACGACCGTGCGTTCAAAAGCGATCCCACTTACTTTATGCAAGCGGCCATTACTGATGTCAGTGGTGGAATTAGACTACTCGGCTAGTCATGTCGGCGACTTTCCTTTGGCGACCGTTGCGCGATGGAGGAGAGCCGGCCAAAATGGAGGCGATATTTATTGATTTGCACGGCGAAAAGGGATTTTGTGCATGAAAGAGCGTTTCCCCGCTCGGAAAAGATTTAGATTCGGCACTGAATTGTTTAATTGACTGAAATTGGCATTGTTGCCAACTTGTAGTATTCGTCATCAGGTACTAATATTATTTGTGGTCGTTTTATAATTAGTGCTTATTTGATCGTAATGTGGGCGTTCCTGTTGCCATATTTTTATTTATTGACTGCTATCACTCCCAGGATTAGTTATATTTCGTTTGAATTTTAATCACATTAATAGCCCTTTCCAATAATAATTTTTTGTTGAAGTGCAGCTCTCAAATAAGAAAATTTTAAATCCACTGATTACAAGGTGCACTCACTCTTTTTGTCAGTTTTATGTCTCTTTACACCCCATCGCCATTAGATCATTCTAATTCCCTCCCCCGTAATCATTCGATTGTATTTTCTGCAATGAAGCAATCGGTTATTCTAAATACATCTCTGGGTTGTATTTAGTGAGTTTGAGTGCTGCATTCACACCACAAGATTGTATTTTTAATATGTGAAAATACTGTACTCACCTGTTGTAATTTCAATCCAAGTCATCAATTGTACATTTGCTGAATTGTGTTTAAAGCCTGGAATAAGCAATTAACAATTTAGTAATTTAGTTCACCTGATTCAAATACAGTGAACTTGTATTTATGACTTTTGGGAATCAGTTTTATTTTCAAAATATTTGTAAAAAGTTTAACTATTAAATGTTGTTATCGAAAGTCATTAAAAAAATAAAATACATTAAAACAGTATTTAATTTTTTTGCCTTATTTTAAGTACCCTTTCTCTCCCAAAAGCCTTATAATATTTAGAGAACTTTTATGTATTATTTTACATAATTTGACTTTAAATTATCAAAATATAATAATTATTTTGAATTTTATATAATCATGATCCATAATATCTCTAATAATTATATTAATAATATTTGTTGTTTAGAGTTTATATGATTATAAAAATAACCCTACTTAATTCATTTAATTAAAATAAAGTTTATAATTAATGATAACTTGATAATAATTATAATCTGTTGTGTAAATTAAAATTGTTATATATAACTCATGTTATACTGAACTCATAACAGTTTGTGTGGCAGTTTCATCCTGCAGAGTCAACAGAATGGGACTTTAGGTGAAGTCAATGTCAGTTCAGGAATAAAAATTTATATAATAAAGTATTGGGAAAAAGAGATCACATTCCAATCTCTTTTCCTTTTCAACACAGAAAAAACATAAATCCAAATTTAATATATATTCTCAAAGATAAAACTATGCACAAAATCAAGAAGAAAACCAAAGACTTCCAAAAGAAAATGCTCACATACTAAACACAGTTATACAAATAAAATTTAAAACCCAAAATAAATTGCTTACAAAAAAATGAATTGTTACAAATTGAAATAATTGTTCTGTTTACATAATGAAACAAACTACGAGAAAAGAGTGGAAAGATATCGTTTTTTTTTTAATAAAATTGTCAAAAGAAAAAAAAATCAGTCTTGGCAACGTCTTAAGGGTTATCGGGACAAAATCCGAACAAAGCACACCCCGAAGGACCCACGAAAATACAATTTTAACGCCCTTCGTTGGGGCCGTCCAATACAAGGCTACGCTTTAACGATCGAACACTGAAACAAATGTAACAACACAATACCCGGACATTTACTGTGATCACAGTAGTGCAAACATAACAAAAACTCAGCTCTCGAGTTCATGAAAGCTCGTCTCAAAAGGAACAGCAAAAAGAGAAGAATAAAACCGTTTAAAAAGAGAAAATGGCGGTGGTGGCTTACAGCGCGATCTGCGGCATGAAGGTCACCCTCTTGGAATTATTCTCGTTGTCCGAGATGGTGTATGTGGTGCAGGACTCTTCGTCGGAATGTCTTGGGGTGGAACTCTCCACTTCCTCCAGCGACTGCACCAGTGAGGACGTGAAGCTGAACTCGTCTCCCTCTGCTTTCTCTCTGCAAAACGGCAAAACTTTAAACCGATGAAATCATAAGAGAAAGGAATGTTAGTGAGAAAAACGGTTGCAGAAGGTCCAAACACAAATGCCACGCCTCACACTTAAAAGGGAAACACTGAAACATTGAAAAAACTAAAAATCAAACCTCAGCGTCAGAGATACAGAAAAACTACTTTGACTACTAATGACACAACCATAAAGTGGGCCAACCGCTAAAAACAAAACCAAAGGTGAACTTAGAAATGTGCCAATGTGAGAAAGGCTCGGCGTCGGCCATGTTCGCTACCTGGAAGGTTCGTCGGGAATCGTGTTCAGACTGGCGCAGCTCCCGATGTCATCCTTGTACAGTTTCTTCCCCTCGAGGACGACGAGGTCGAAAGAGGAAGCGCTCGTCGTGCGGACGTAAACCGCACCGGGCACTTTGGTCTCGCCTGAAAAGAACCACCCCTCGTAAGTTCAACGAACTCTCGCCAGAGCGCCAACCCACCCTTTCGATAATCACCTAAGAACAGCGGGTTGTTCAGACTTATGTGCATGGAGTCGCTGACCGTGGAGGTCGATGAGG
Source organism: Brueelia nebulosa (assembly GCA_028293925.1). Lineage (NCBI taxonomy): Eukaryota > Metazoa > Arthropoda > Insecta > Psocodea > Philopteridae > Brueelia > Brueelia nebulosa. The sequence continues at coordinate 268,865 of JAQIBA010000135.1, read as the reverse complement.
TGCAGATGCTGTCCTCCTCCGACTTGGAGTCCTGGAAGGGAACCCTGATGACCTCCACCGAGGACATGTGGAACACGAAGAGGTAAGGCTTCGAGTAAGCTGTTCAAGAGGGCGGATGGTTAGTCGAGAGCGCTCACGGCGGAAACACACTCAAAATGGCCACTTACCGAAATCGCAAGGAACTTTGCTCCATTTCAAGTCGCACTGAGTTTTTCTCCCGTTTTCGTTGACGAACACTCCGAACTCGTTGAAGCAGAGGAGATACTCGTTCTTGGTGATTTGGAATATTTGCATGGGGAAGCTCCCGATCCGCCAGAAGGCTAAGGACTTCACCGACGGATCCAGAAATTCTGCAGAACAACAAGATTGCATGTCGAAAATCTTAACAGATCACCACCAGAGTAGAAGAAAATGACTGCGACATAAACAAAAAAAGGCACGACTAAATAATTTAAAATTTGAATTCTGTCGTAAATTTAAATGCAAATGCACCTGAGAAATTAAATCCAAAAGCGGAGGAAATTAATTAAAGTCTGGGATAAATTGAAAGAAACAAGTTCGCGGAAGATTCAAAGATTAAGTTCTGGAAAGCAGTGGGGATAAAACGAAGGGGAGGATCGGAGGGGTTTAAGGGGGTTAAGGGATTAGGCCCCGCGCGAACTGAGGGAGGGGGAGGAGGCCTAATCAAGTTAAAGACTACCTTGAGCCGAGAAATCTTTTAATCCTATTTCGAAGAATTTATCACAGCCGACTATGACGGAGTGCTTCGTGTAGAGAACGCAGTTGCAGGGATGAAGCGTTTCGAGAATTTTCGCCTTTTGGAACTCGCTGCTCTTGACGCACCACTTCATCAAACTGGAATTAGATATATCTTATTATGTATAGATTAAGAGAATCTCTGGATCACAGGACGGCAATTATTGTATCATTAGGAATAACATAAACTATAAATTATTGGCATTGGTGAATTGTTGGGTGTAGCGTCGGAGCACTCACCAGAGTTTGGAGGACGTCGCAATGGTTAAATACACGGTGCCCTCCATGCAGGGGGACACGGAAAACATCAAGCAGCCCTCGTCTTCCACCCCTGAGCGCACATCCCTCACGACGACGTTGGGGTTGGTGCAGGCGGCGGCCTCTGCATTGCTCACCAGAGCTCGATGGTCGCACATGACCAGTCTTCTCTCTTTCCCGACAATCATGAGAGCGGTCCCGATCTGGGGAGCGAGGGTCATTTGCTCAACTTTTCCCACTCCCTCTATCTTGACCGGATCTGCGCTCGGGAGGTGCGTCTTCAGCGAGAACAACCCTTCCTCCGCGCCCAGGAGAATGATCCTGTCGTTGACGGGGGCCACGCAAGTGACGTCGATGCCGCTCTCTTTGGGGAACGCGCGAAGTGTCGACCCGTGGTATTTCTGGTTGGTTTCGGCGGCGCTCGAATTGAGGACGACGCTGTTCAGGGCGGCCAACCATTTGGGTTTGTCCGTTGAGGTGAGTATCATCAGGTAGTGAGCTTCCTGCGGCCAGCACGTGGTTCCCGGGATTTTTACTATCTGAAATGCGAACATTGAGCAATGAGCAAATGCCTCACTCACTCGTCGGCCTTTTCCTCAAACTCACCTTTACAATGTAGGGAATGTTAGCCTTTGCAGTGCTGGGAAGTTCGCTTGGATCTATGCTATCAGCAATAATCACTTGACCATCCTCTGGGGTCAAATTAAGACTCAGAATGGGCGAGAGTGGCTTATCGGCGGGCCGGTTTTCATAAACGTGCACTTTATTGCCTTCCAGGCGGGCGTATCTTCTATCCCATGATGTCTTGCTGGAACTGAGGAAATTTAACGTTTCATTTTTTATAAAACTTTTGTCTGTGCAACTGAAAAGTACATCGCCCACTTAGGAGCAGTCAAATCGTACTTCAACATCTTAATCCAGCCTTCAATTGCGGCAGAAGTCTCCGTGTTGGCGCAGTTTTCATTTTTCTCTTCGGCCGGCTCAGTTTTCGCCACGGATTTGGCGTAGTGTTTGACGAGACCCTGAGGAAGGCCACACGTTTTTGGGACCGTCAGGGCGCATTTGGGGTGGGCCTGGACTCCGCAGTGGGTGCAGGCCGAGTACTGAGCGCCGCGGTTTATGGCCGAGTGGCAGCCCCCGCACACTCCGCTGCGAATCATCAGTTGACTTTTGAACCTGCGCATTTTAGAAGTTGAGGTGAAGCTCGAGCCAAAGCGAGAAATGAAGGAGAAGATTGAAAAGACGACCTGTGAGGTATGTTGTGATGCATCCTTTGTATGGAGGCGTGGCGTTGAAAGTATGACTGACTAGAGGGCGACTTGACCAGCTGAGATAAGGCTTCCTTTGTGGTTGGCGAGTTTAATAAATCTTTCGAGTTCTGCAAATATTTACTTTTTTTGGCTAATTCATTGACTGACAAAAATACTCGATATTATGTGTAAATCCTTCGTACCTTGCTCCTTTTCAATGTTTCTGCTTTGGATGAGGGAGAAGTCACCGGAACGTTTTCCTTATTTCGAGAACCAAACAGCACATCGGTGAACGTCTGCAACGAATAAACGAATCATTTCATTTTGAAGTTTTCCACTGAGAGGATTATTAGGTCAAATCAAAAGCGATCTCCGTCTGGAAAGAACTTTTCTAGCACCACTCACCTTTTTTTTCTTGGTGTCGTCCAACTTTTCCTGCAGGAAAGTGATCAGTTTATTTTGCTGTTGTTTAGTCGCTTCATCTTTGACTTCTCGTTGTTTATGAAAGGCTTCCAATTCGGTGATGACATTCTGCAACTCGTTGATCCTTAAACAAATGAAAAATAACCACGATGAGCGATCCCGAAGAAACGGTTCTCCACCCTCCAACCCTCTCCACACCTTTCCTGCAATGCTTCCACCATCTGATGCTCTTCTTCGAGGTCTTGAGTCAGCTTGTAATTGGACTCTCGGAGCGAGTACAGGTTGGTGAGGTAAGACGAGGCTTCCTTTTTCAGCCACTGACACTCGTCGCTGAGGGCATCGTACTTTTGCTTTCTCTGGCTCAGTTCCATTTCCAGGGCAGCCATGCTTTCCTCGTATTCTCCCAACTGAAAATTATATCCTTTTGTAAATTTACAATCATAACTAACTTTCGTTTCCAATTTATAAGCACTGAATAGTTTTACCAATTCGATACAAATGAGAGCACAAACTCTAAGAGTAATATGGCGGAAAGGGGATTTTACCTTGACCTGGGCGCTCTCCAGAAGAGCCCTGCAATTGACCACCTCTTTCTCCAGCTTCGACACCGATTCGTCTTTAGACGCCATCTCGTTCTCAAGAATGACAACCCTCTGTTCAGCCCTCATCTTCAAGGATTTTTCTTCGTTGAGACTCTGCCGACATTTCCTCAATTCACTCTGGACGCTTTCGATTTCCTTTTCGAGGGCTTGCCTGCAAAGGAAACCGGTTATGCATCTGCGATCGGATCGATGGGGATACAATTCGGGCAGGGCAGGAGAACTTACTTTTCCTGGGTGAGTGCCTCTATCTTGTGCGTCTGCGTGGTCGTGAATTTGTCGTAGTCTTCCAGCTGTTCGTCGAGCATCGCTCCCGTTTCCTTGAGCACCTGATTGTTCAGTTCGAGGCTGCAGATTTTGTGCTTGAGCTCTTCGGTGGCGGCCTCCATTTTCAGCTTTTCCATCTCCAGCGACTGACAGTATTCTTTCACTTTTTCCTTTTCCTCTCTCAGGACGTCCGCCTGCTTTTCGAGGATCTTGCACTTCTGACACAACTCGTTGTACTCTTTCTTGAGCTGCTTCTCAGTCTTTTTCAGTTCTTCCAACTCCTCGATCTGGTTTTTGAGCATTTTGATTTCGAGATCCTTCTGACTGAGTTCCGACTTGAGGCTGGCTTTTTCCAGGTAGAGTTTGTCCAGTTTCTCACGTTCTGCTGTCAGGCTCTTGACATTTTTCTCTTCGGCTTCTCCTATTTTCTCGTTCAATTTTTTCACTTCATCCTGAAGTTTATTCACTAAATCTTCGGCTGTTTTCGCTTCTCTCTTCGCTATTCTGATGTCGATTTTCGCGTCCGAAAGTTCTTTCTCCGCCTGTGAGGAAATAAACGTATTTAGCCAAGCCACGAGAAAGTCTTTCCTTCGCCATACTCACCTTCCACAAAGCGCTCTGAGTGTTCTTGAGAGACTCCTTATCCAAAACAGACGATTCCCTCAATTTCTGGAGCTGATCCTCCAGTTTGGCGACTTGATCCTCCAATATTGTTATTTTTTCCTGGTACCTGGCTTCTGCTTCTGAGGTTATCTGTGATCGTTGAAACAAAAGTAAAACGCGACGCCGAGGAAAACTGTTAGTGCAAGCAGTTCGAGATGTGACTGCTTAGTGCGGGTTGGGACCTGAATTCTCACTACTTGGTTTTTCTATTTTCATCTATGTGCCGTTAATCCATGAGTACTTTATTAGCAAAAAATGTCTGTTTATTATTGTCTTTCTTAAATTAATTGTTTATACTTTTGTGTGATCAATTATTTAATAAATAACCATTTCTTTACTCGTTAATTTATCTATTTTGGTTTATTTATTTGTTTTAACACCGGTTGATTTCATCATTAATTTATTTAGTATTTGATTTCATTTGAGTGGTGCCCAAAATTACTTTCAAAAAGTTGTATTCTTAAGATTATTGACGATTTATTATTGTATGTTATCTTCTTGGAAAGCCACTTTAATGAGTACGGCCACAATAAATAATACAATTGTGTTTTTATTATTTCGTTTCTGACGCATGCTTTACAATAATAAAAACAGTGCAAAATTCGTATTTATATGGACAAAATATATAATTTAAAATTCATTCATTCGGGAGGTTTCGACTCATTCTTTCGTGATCGAACAAAGACTCAGGCGAACACCTGAAAGTCACTCTGGAGGCAAATAAAAGTATATAAAAATATAATATCGTCAACGCGCTGGGAGCTGACAATGGGGTAGAAAAAATCAAAACGGTGTTCTACATGTGCCAGGTGTTAAAATTGAGGTCTTTCGTTCTGGACAGTAAGAACAAAAGATGAAAAATTAAAAAGAGAAGAAAGAAAAAAAACGAAGGTGCCTAAGTGTGTACGAAGGGTTCCCTCGAGTACCTTAACGATAAAATAGGTAAAGACAAAAAAACTCACCGGTTGGGCATGGGCGATCACTTGCTGCTTCAGTTTTGCGTTTTCCGCTTCCAGTTTGAGCACGCCCTGTTCCAACCGATCCACGACCACCTCCAAATTGCTCAATTTCTGCCTGTTTTCTTCTTCGGTTTCTTTAGTTTTCTAAAAAAAAAGAGGGAAGAAATGTACGCACCCGATTCTTAATTGCATTTATTTGTTTAAACTTAAGTTGGAATACCTGTAACTTTTTCTGAAGTCTGATCTTTTCTTCGGAAGCTTCTCGCAGTTCCTTCTCCAACGCTTGCATTGTTTCTTCGTGGGCAGCGATTGCTGATTCGTGATCCAAAAACGAATGCGTCGAATTCGTCAACTCTTGCTCCATTGACTGCGAATAAGAAAAAGGATTAGCTCAGACGACTTTTAAGGAAACCTCAGAAATTGCTTGCAGAAGAGCAATTACCGCTACTTTGGCTCGCAACTTGGAGCACTCGTTCTTTTCCAGCTCCAACTTTCCTTCCAGCAGCGCCACATTTGGTTTTTCACTCAACTGCACCTGAAGAGAGGCGATTTCCATGTGCTGTGAGTTGACCTTTAATTCGAATTTCATGAGTTTTTCCTCGTACTCCTTGATGTCTTGTTTATACTGAAATGAATAATTGGCAAAAACACTTAATGTGTTATTACGCATCCAAAATTTGGATGAACAGAACAATTCTCACCTGAGACTCCTTCGTGAGCCACATCACTTCCATCTCTTTCAGTTTCTCTTCCAGGAGAGTCTTGGCGGCGGTTTCCTCGTTCAGTTTCTGCTGTAAAATGTTTGCTTGAATCTGATTGTTCGCCATGACCTCCAGCCGCGACTCCAACCCAACGACACTCTTTCTCTTAAATTCTCGAGCCTGTAATGAAACATAGATACAATTTATTTCACTGGGCGCCGAAGATTTCCCTGAGGCAATAAAAATTCACTCGCCTCGGCCATTTTGTTTTTGAAATCGGACTCCAATTTCTTCAAAATCTCAATTTCATTATTGGCTGCCATCAACTCTGCCTTTATGCGGTCCTTTTTGCTGCTCAATTCGTTGTTCACCGTGTGAGCTTCGGTGAGTTTGTCATTCAATTCTTCTATTTTCGCATTCAGTGCTCTTATTTGGTTGCTCACGTTCCGTTCAATTTTAACTTTATTTTCGCTTATGAGTTTCAAAGCATTCGTTTCCATCTCTTTCCGGTCTTGTCTTTCCAGTTCCAAAATTCTTTGCATGTTCTGCAATTGAATAATAATTACAGCATTTCAAGGCTATTTATTTATGATTTAACGATTACAGCTGATTATTTTTCAGATCAAAGCTTACGGCATTTTCAGTCTGCGACTTGGCGAGTTCTCTCTGTAGAGTGTTTCTCTCCTGCTCACAAATCTCCAACAGTTTCGTCTTTTCCTCGAGTTTCTTCTCCAAGTTCTCGTATTCTTCGGTTTTCCCAAACTTCGCCTCGAATAGTTTCGACACTAAATTCTTATTTTCGCGCTTTGTGACGTTTAGCAGAGCCTCCAAAGTCGGATTCTTTTTCTCTGGGTTCCCTTCGACGGACTCCTCTGCCTTCCTGAATTAATAAATGCCATCACGTTAATTGAAAGGTGTGAACAGAAAAGCATTTGTAACAGAAATTTGCAAAAAAATGTACACTTTTTTAAATGAAATTAATACTTCGAATTTTTAATCAAAATTGTACTTGCTTGTCGTTAACGTCCGCCACGTGGCTGAATGTAAAACCAATGAAAGGCAGATGTTTTCCGGAAAACTCTCTTTTATTATCTTTGAATTCAATTCGTGGTGTTGATTTTTTACGGGCGACTTCAATAAAATTGGAAACATCATCGGCAGATTTTGATAAAGGCACAAACGGAGGCGCTTCTGTAAAAGCAAATTCACTTTTTACATTTTTAAAACAAGAGCAAGTTATTTCAATGATGACTAAATTGCATGCTTTCACACAACATTCTTTTTATAACAAAAAAAAATATGTTACCATTTCTAATGTTGTTCCAATTGGTCTCTCTAAAAAAAGGGTGCTTGACAACCCCATCATGCTTCAATCGAGTGGCAGGATCCTCTAAAAGTTTCGAAATCAAGTCCCGAAGAGTTTCGGGTACCATGTTTTCATCTGGGTACTTCAGTTTCTTTTTGTGATTCAATATATTATAATATGTGGATTTCAATTGAGTCCCGGAAAAAGGAGTTCGTCCGACTACGAATTCATATGCCAGAATACCCAGCGACCAATAATCGCATTCCATCTGCCAAGCAATAAGAGAACATTTTATTCTTGTTACAGGATTTGCTTATCACATTGGAAGAGTGAAATGCTTACACCATAGCACTGCTTCCTGAGTCTGTCACCACAACCATTCTCCAGAGATGAGAGGACTTCTGGGGCTATGTACTCAGGAGTTCCCACAGGCATGGTCTGGGCCACTAGCCCTGTGGCTGATAATTTGGCAGAAGAACCAAAATCAGCTAATTTAACATGGCCACATCTATCAAGCAAAATGTTGTCTGGTTTGATGTCTCTGTGGACATAGCCCATGAGGTGTAATGCCCTGATTGCCAAAGCTGTTTCTGCTAAATAAAACCTATTTAGAAAAAAATGTATATTAAGACATCAGGTGTATTTCATATTAAATTGTTAAAAATAATAATAAGTTAATAACTATCTCTTCAAAAATTATCTTCCTCCATTGATGCCATGGCAAATTAAATGCTCTTGCAAATCATATTAACCCCAAAAATTACTTGGATTTTTAGCATTAAATAAGTCTTCAAGACTTCTATTTGGTGAATGAAACTGTACTTAATATTTCAAATAAAACTTTACCCCAAATACAAGCACACCTCCATAAGATGAAACAAAATGAAGCTCACCTTGCCATTTCTGGTGTCAAAGTCCCATTATGCCTGTCTAAAAGTGACAGTAAATCCCCACCTGAATGATATTCCATAACAAAATATAGATTTTCACTGTCCTGAAATGAATACTGTAAAGTTGTGAGCCAATGTGATGTAGCTGTGCACATTATGTCATGTTCCTCTTCAAACAACACTGACTGAAAATTAATTAATGAGTTTAATGCAAATTAAAAATAAAAATTTGTCTGCAGATATTAGTACTTACACAAGGGTTACTTTGCGTTTCGAACTTCTTAATTATTTTCATTGCATAAATGTCATTTGTTTGCTTCTCTTTTACGACTCTGACTTCTCCGAAATGTCCTCTTCCAATTACATTCTTCAATTCAAAATCGCTTAGATTGACTCTCAGCGATTTTATTTCAGACACGAGGGTCCTATCTAAAATTGAAATCCATCATCAATTATTTCCAGCTAGGAAAGAAATTTATTAAAAATTTTGAATAAACAAGTTTACATTTATTGATGAAATGAGTTATGCTGACTTCCTTTTTGAAGGAATCTTTATTGCATTCCTCGTACAGCAATATGAAAGCATCCAGGAGTGCATCTTGGGACATTCTCATTCTTGCCGTTCTTTGCATTGGTCCGGAGCGAGTCAGAACAGAATTAAAAAGTCTACTGTTACGTAGACTAACTGGTTCTTCTGAATTATGCATTGTCGATATTAAAAAAATACAAATATACAAACTAAATACATACAACTAAACAAAACTTGCTAAAAGCATATTTGAAACTAAAACCGTTAAGACGCTGTTTTCCCACCGTTTTCCGCAACGTTGCCAAGTTTCAAAATGTCAGTCGCTATTCTAGTGACCCGACACTTCGACAAAATATTCAGATCAACGGAACGAGTTTTAAAAAATTGGATTGAGTATGATTAAGCTACTTCCAAAAAGGTAGCATTAAAGGAATTCAAAAATATCCTTTCAACCTTTTTTAATTGTAATAGAACATTTGCATAAGATTTTTAAACAAACCGTGAATAAAGCTGCGCTGTTGCTTTTAATAGTTTATTACTACTTTAAGTAAATCAGGAAACTCAATCGATTCAACGACGAAATGTCATTTTGTTAAATGAATTACAACATGTTGAAAAATTACGGAACTACTTGGCCGAAACATAAAAAAATATGAGAAGATTTGGAGCCTACCAAAAATTGTAGATCGTAAAATTATCTACGAAAATGTTTTTTTTCCCGACATCGAATTTTACAGGACTTTTGATATTTTATGTATTATTTTAATCTAAACAAAGTCACCAAGTTCCAGCTGCTTAGGAATTTATGTAACCTTGAATGTCTAATTTGACTGGACTGTAATCTGAAGTCAATTTTGAATTTTTATAAACAATATATTTTAAATTTCAATAATAAGACATATAAAAAAACAAGAGTATCAAGACAAATTTATAAAAAATATAAAAATCTCTGAAACCAAACATCATTTATCACAGTTGATTTAGCCTCAGGTCGTAAATCTTTATAATGTGATCAGATCCACAAGAGACCAACTGCAGCACGTCCGAGTTATCCTCGTTCTCCTCGTCCTTGACCCCGGCGCATCCGATTATCGGCCTAAAGGCTAATTTCTTCACTGCCAAACTGTGTCCCATGTCCCCCTGGAAAACCACCCACAAATTTTCCGCGATGGAATTTAAATATCTGTACAAATAAATACTGCCGTTTTCTAAGCCGACCGCGAGAATATGAAAATTTCGCCTGAGAACCGGAGCAAAGGCCAAAGCCCTCACGCTCTCCTTGGCCAACTCTAAATGGGCCAACAGCTTCACGCCGACGTCCGCCCCCGGCGTCTGCTCGGGGCCCCAAAACCCGATTTTCCCGTCCCGCGAACCCGTCGCGAAAGTGGAGGAGTCCGACGTCCAGCAGCAGCACCAAATGACTCTGGTGTGGAGGCTATCCTTCGCAGAGGAGGACGCCACCAGCCGATAGGTCTTCCCGTCGTCGTTCACTTGGAATAAAGCCCATCTTCTGTCGCGGGACACCGACAGGAGGAACTTTCCGTCGGGGGAGAAACTCATTTGGGTGACCGTCAACTGATGGGCCGTCAGCTTTTCGATTTGGAGCCAGGTTTTTGCATTCCTTGAGAGGGAAAACGATTTTGTTTCAGTTACGTGCGAACTCAATTAAAATAAAACAAAGAGAATGGAGTACCATAGTATAATGGCGGCATGTTCCGGACTGGTGGCTTTGCAAGATGACGCCAAAACGACTCCGTCTCTTCTTGCGGCCAGACTGTAGATTTCGTAGCCGTGTCCGTAGAGTTTCTGAGCTTCTGGCCAGAGGGTGTTCTGCATTAGGTTCTCTTCAGTGGGCGGCTCTGTTGGTAATAAAAACCTCCACTCATCTCTAATTTTCAAAATAACACAAATATCAGGTCGAATCATTTCCGACTTTGAGCAGTTTTAACTAAACTGTACTGCATTTATTTTATTGAATTAATAAAATTCAATATAATAAAAAATATAAATGTAAAATTATTTTTTTATATACTTATACATTTATATTCCTTATCTTATATATATTTTATATATTTTTAGTCATATGAGATGGTAGTTTTAACTTATTTTTATTTTATTACTTTTGGAATATCTGAGGATGTTGACCTAACACTTTTCCAGAGCATTAAATAATCAAAAAGGCAAAACAGTAATCACAACACAAAATAAATAATAAAACGGAAATTACTCTCTAAATGAGATGAGATAAAGCAGTGGAAATTAATTAAGTTTTGTTAATAAATAATTAATCAGAAAATGACTCGATCTAATTTAATAAAAATTCAGTCCGACGCACTTTTTAAGTAAATTGGTGAAAAATAGAGGTCGGGATATTCGTCGTCGATGAGGAATCCTTCCTTTTTCATCTGCTCAAACACTGGTTTGTTGGAGAGTCCAAGAGCTGGAACCGAGGCCCCTTGGGGGAGCCCCTCCCCCTGCAAATCAACATGCAAATTCAAATCATAAAGGAAATGAAACAATCAAACAACGCCAAAGCGCGCACCTTAACTTCGTTCGCGTCCACTTTAACGCCACTTATCCTTTTGAAATTTTCAACGAAGTTGTTAGGGGCGGTGAAGGCTCTTATAACCTTTTCCTCGGCGCCTGATGCGAACTTGTACTCGGAGAGCATAGCGATGCAGTTCAAGTCGTACCCGTGTATCTGAGGCCTTCCTATTTCATGCCAGGTTATCTGAAAAGAGCAAACCTCTCAAATGGGCGACTCTCTCGTTCGTCGGATCTGCATTCGCCTACCTTCTTGCTGTCTTTCCTGACCCAGGGCGCGTGCAGTCGCGTCGTCTGGTCCGAACCCACGCTCACGATGTAGTTTCCCTTCAAGTCCCACGTCAAGTCCATCACGCTGGCAGTGTGTCCTCCCACCACCACTTGCGGCTCCCAGTTTTTGGTTTCCTGCGACAACCATCCAGAGGTTTAGTCCCGAGCACCTCTCCCTGCCAACCCAGTACAGACCTGATCGTAGGACCAGAGGTGGAAGGAGCCCAGGTAGCCGTGTCCGAGGATAGAGTGGCCCTCGGGCCCGAACTTTCCCCCGAAGAAGCCGAGCATGTTGCCGCCCACCTCGCCCACCCGCGCCTCCTCTGACCACAGCCCCGACTGCCCCGGCGACCACACGATTATTGTTTTGTCTATTGATGATGACAGGAGTTTCACTTTTTGAGATTTGAATCCTCCTGCAAGCGGAAAGAGGCATTAGCGATACAGCGATACAACACAATCGATAATTAAGACCACAAAAATTTTTTTAAATTGAGATTTACGATTGTATAAATTTAATTCTTTCAATTTAAATTAATTTAATGAACTAAACTTATAATCAATATTTACTTAATTTTTTTAAAATTTTCATTAACACATATAATTTTATTTTTTATTTATTATAAGAAGAAAAGTTTTGTGGGGAGACAATGGAAAAATAAATTCCCAGAAGCAGAAGAAAGTCTGGAGAGAGAGGAAAAACAATGAGAAATGCAAAGACCTTCTGGAAGTGTGACTCTCACTGTATCTTCAGGCTAAAAGAGGAAATAAGAAGGTAAAAGCAAAGCACCTGATATTTCCATATTTTGCCCATGAGATGATGCATTTGAAGGGGTGTAGACTGGGGGATGCCAACAGACACCATAAATCCACCCCTCATGGCCAGTCAAAACTGTTTCCAGTGTGACAGCAAAGTGGTGTTCATTGCAGGTTGAACCAACTTTGATGATGTCTTCCTCAGGTTCCAAAATCCCTTTCAAATTAGAACTCCTGCTGAATTTTGCATGACCACTTTTACTTTCTGCTTTTCTATGGAATTTGTACACTCTGATGTGGGTGTCTTGTGAGCCAGTGGCAAGAAATAAATTATTATTTTCTAAAATAAAATTGAAAACAGAATTTATCAAAGTTGAAAATGGCAAGACTTTTAATCCTGGAAACTCACTCAGGTATTAACCACCTGCTCAAGTGAAATGAGCAAATTGCCAAGGTTTCAACTCACCATCACACATAAAATCCATAGCTCTAACCCAATCCTCATGCCCACTGAAAACATGAATTTTATAAAACTTGTGCTCAGGGTCTGCTTTACTGATTTCAGACTTTTTATACTCAGCAAATAGATGAACCTTATTATCATCTGCAGCACAAGCCAGTACTGCTATCTCAGTATGTGGTAATAATGAGAATTTTATGTCCAGGCAAAACCCTGAATTCCAGTTAATGGTGTCCACACATTTTATTTCTGCAATGGAAAAAAATTTACTGAGCTCATGATGTTGAAAACAGGCAGAAATTCAAGCAAAATGATTTCAACTGTACCTCCATTGTGTCTTTCCCATACCATTACATTGGAATCAATTGAGGATGTTCCCAGTAGCACAGGACTTTGACTTTGCACATATTCACAGCCTGTTGGGTCCCTGACCAACCCATCTGCTACTGTTATAATGTTTTTGTGTCCTGTCAGTGTTGACTCTGGTGCATAAGTTTTAAGTTTATTGTCCCAAGACCACAGAATGGCAGTCTCATCTGTGGATGCCGATATAAATGCATTTTCAGGGGAGCTGCCGTTATTCTTTAACCAACGAACGCAATTTACTCTTTTCTTATGAGCGTGCAGCGTGTGAGTGATCTTCCCACCTTCACCCCCAATCTGAAAGAAATTCAAATTAAAAACCTTGCTCTCGCCTTATGATTTTCATAAGTTTCAGATTCGCAAGTTTGTTGGTAATTTTTAACCAGATGAGGTTATGTCAAACACTCACAGTGGGATCGTATATAATAATCGAATTACAAGACGCAAAACAAATTAAACCATTTCGACTCCAATCGACAGAGTGAGGATTTCGATTACATCCGCAGGATATGTAACTAACGTCGACGTTAGAGCTCATTTTCCCAAATTTGAAGTATACATAAGTTCAGACATAAATAAAACTCCCGGTAATCCACCGCCTGCTAACAGACATTAAATCTCGCGATACGAACTTAAAATTTTGAATGTTTCCGATTAATTTTTTTTTAAATTATTAATACTTATAAGCTTAACAAGAACAATAATTACCGTCTTATTAAAGATATATAGCTCATGAAATATAAGTACACTTGTTAAAAAAATTAAGCCTATGATGATGACGACTGATCTTGCGCCATTTTGTGCTAACGAGTGGCGCCTTGTTAATGATAAAATATTTTTTTATTAACTCAGTTTTCTCATAATCGTGAGTAAAGTGTGATGTAAAGTCATTCTATTTTGAAGGAAAAAACCTTGTGATTGTAAAGTCAGAGAAAGTTGTGCGAATAGCACCTGAATCATAAAAAATGGCCGCTTCCCTGGGGCCGTCTGAAATAAAAATTCGGTTTCTCCCACCACCAACCAAAGATTTTTCGGATTTCAAGCAAAGAAGACAGTTCAAGCCATCTTTTCTTTTTTATTTACTCACGTGCGTTCTAACCCCGGGCACTGGCGTGTCTCTTCCTTTTATTGATTACACTCAATATTTGTATTTCATCTCCCAGAACTTCTTAAATTTAAAAACCCTTTTCCCCCTTGAGGAAATCTCTTTACGCAAATTCGGCACCCTGAAGACAGCAATTGACTACATGGCAGACGAGGGAACTTGTCCGGCCCTCTTCGGATGGCCGCCGAAGATGCCGGAAATTCAGTCTTCATTGCACTTCAAGTTACCCCCATTTCTCTTAAGGGTAGCAAATTTTTGGAACCCAATATTAAACTTCGGCCCTTTTTTATGTTTTTGCTACTATTAACTTCTTTACAATGATTTGGTTGGAGTTTTTTTTTAACAGACATTCCGTTTCCTGTTCTTTATATCCGGTTTTAACGTCTTTCCTACTCAGATTATTTGGATTCCTTTATTTTTCTGTAGTTGATTTTCAGTTTTGGAATGCACTGAGTGGAGTTAAGCCTCCTTATTTTCGAAAGAAGGCGGCTTTCAAATAACATTCACTGAGGAAGTCGAAAGGGAGAAGATGAAAATAAAAGTGAAGAACAGTCAGTCGATCGCCATTACAAATGTGATTATTATTTATTGAAATTCAGGCGAAAAACTGCCGCCTCCATTTGAAATCAATTAAAAATTTATTCACTAATTTATTTATATTTACTGTTGATTTATTTATTATTTTTCACTTCTTACTTATTTATTTACAGGTGCATCGTTTCTTCCATACATTACTTCGAAAGATAGTTTAGAATTCCCAATTATACTGAAATAAATATAGTTATTCTTCGATAAGTATTAAAAATAAAAATATTAATGACAAACAAATATTCAAAAGAGAAACAAATGTACACTCGACCCTCGATTTACACGGTTGATTGGTTCCAGGAGAAACCGTGTAAAGTGAGAGCTGGTCTGATGGAAAAATTCTCTCATTCTGAAAACCGCGTAAAATGAGGAAAAAGACAGATTGGTCCATTCCATTCTCAAACAAAAACAAAAATCATACAAACTACTAACTAACAAAAAACTAACAATCAATTGACAAATACCGAGGCGCGATACAAAACTAACAGAAGACCAAAAAAAATTTTTTTGTTGAGATTTAAAAGGACCAAGTATATTATTATTTCACAGAGGCAACAAAAGAGGAAGTTTAAACGAAAATAAAAAAATATAAAAGGAAGATTGGAAAAAGCTATGCAAAATAAGCTCCAAATGCACAAAAAATAAAAAGGAGCAGGAAAGGAAGGAAAAGAATGGGCTAAAGAAGGGGCGAAGAAGGAAGAAAAAATAGTTAGTAAGTAATAAAGAAGGCAGTTTATGTAATATTTGATGAATCAGGGCAAAAAGCACTTCCTGAGAAAAGCGGGAAAAGGTTGGCATCGCCTCCAGCAGATCTCACCCCTTTCCAATTGGCAAAAATTAGGGAAAATGGTCACGAGGGAGAAACGGCGATGCTGAATCGTTGTGAAAAGCTTTCTCTTCCAAGTGCAGAGCCTGCGAGAATAGTCAGACTCCATTTCGGAGGCGTGGCGGTTCGTTTTCCAAAAATTCATCACATATTATAATTGTTTTGAGGGCGGGCATCGATCGGTGACTTCCGGTGCTGTCGAAGGGAAGCAAATTCTGGGGCCGACTTTGGTCGCTCGCATTTGGGCCCAGACGCCATTCCAACGGGATTTCTCCCCATTTATCGGGGAATAATTGGAGTGGAGCGTATCCGAAGAGTGGCGTTGTCCTGCGCTGTCGGCATCTGGCAACGCTGGAAATCCTGCTGGATTCACTGCCCTTGGAAATCCTAGCTGGAGTGTTGGTGTAATGCTGGAAATCGGATGACATTTTGCTTTGGAAGTGGTGAGACGGCGGTGCGCGAGTGGGGATAGTTTTTCTTTTTCATTTTTTTTCTTTTCCTTTTTTCTTTGTTTTGTCGATGAAAAGACGGAGGGAATCCCGCCCGGAATGCTTTTAAATGAATAATAACTCGCTCCATGGAGTCATTTTTCTCTTTATGTTGAGAAAAAAAACGGTCTCTCTATTGAACGATGGCTGTGAAAAATGAAGTTAAGACGTGAACAATGCTCTGGGTCGAGTTTGGCCTGGTCCTCATGCTCCACTTGTCGGTCGCAGCTTGGTCCACCCCTGCTACCACCGTCAAACGAGGTAAATCCACTTTTGCTTTCACCCCGTCCACGTCAGAGGACAGGGAAAGGGGTTTATGGTTGTGATTGCTCCCTTCGGTCCTGATAAGGAGAGCCATAAATTAGGAGTGGCGTCTTTCATAAATTTTCTTTGAGTTCGGAGGACATTAAAAACGAATTTGGAAAAAAGTTGCTGAGGAGAAACTTATCATTCGAATATTCGCTCCTTTTTCTTGTTTCCATTTTCCATATTATTTATTTGCTTATTTATTAGCTCAATTTTTTATTCTAATGTTTCTTCTTTAATATTAAGCTCAAAATGATTTTTTTTGCTCACTCTTTTATATAAAAATAATGTTCTAATAATATGATATAATCCTTGTTTCGGAAATAAGAATTAAAATACAATACAGTACACACATATAAAAATATAAAAAGTATAGAATTTGAATGTTTAAGTAATGTTGATAATTTAATAAAACTGTTTTTTCAAAATTTTTAAGAATTATTTTTATATTTTTTATTTACTTTCTGTGGTATAATTTTGTTATCTATATACTAATTTCTAATTAATATTATTTTCTAAATGTCGATTTTTTTCAAATACGTTTTATAGTAAATAAAAAATTAATAAACTTAAAATAAGCGGCATTAAATTGCAAATACACATACATGCATCTCATGCACTTACATACATTTACATAGATAAAGTTTGTATCTTGTTTTTGTTCCACTCATAAAACTAAATAAATACACACGTATAATAAGTAAATAAACATATATACTAATAAGTAAATAACCAAATTGAGGAATAAGTAAAAAATACTAAAATTGATAGTAAAAAGTACGAATTGAGAATGAATAAATAATTATATAAGGATGTCATGGACTATATAACTATATAATTGTAACATAATACTATACAATCTATACACTTCTGGTCGTAATGCCAGAGAAAATGGCAATGATGGCTATACATTCATTCAATGGTTGCCGACTCGCCACAGTTCCACGTTACTAAACATTATAAGTAATTATACTTACACTTATACAAATAAATAATATTTTTCCGAGCTGAGTCGTCATCTTAACCGAATAAATAATTAAAGGAAAAAATCCCAACAATTTTTTTTGAAAAAAATCCGACTGATAACGTTCATTTGATGCACTGACCTCGAGAATCGATGCTGAGTTCACACAACTACACTTGTATCACTTTCAAAGTTAATTAAAATCAGTAATTCCACCGAAATTAAAATTTCTTTCTCTCACAGGTTTCACGCGTGTTTATCGTCGGAAACTTCGTATCCACCTCCCCTTTGAGCAAAAGTTTCGTCTGGAAAAGATAAACGGGTTCATTATAAAATATGAATTAGAGCAAAGTGGTTGAAAACGGTAACAAAAGTACTTTTGCATAAAACCCCCCCATAAATTTCAGACAACACGCATTTCGCCGGGCAGAGCGAGCCGTTACTCCCGCGCTTAATGCCAACCATTTCGCCCCCTTTTGGGGGATGTTTTTTGCCTCTCCTCGAGGAGCCTTCATCCCTCTCTCGCGCCCCATGCAGGAGATATTATTTTTATGGGGCGCACTTTATTTGTTTTTATGAATCGATTTTATTGCAACGGAAGATTTGATTTTTTCCCTCCGAAATTGTTTCTTGAATTTTCAAATAAATTGAATTTTATTATCTTGGCTTATAAAAAGCCGGCAAGTTGTTTGTTCAGGGGGAGGGGGTTTTCGTTTGAGATTTCTCACAAGAATTGACGGATTAATAACAAGAGGATCTTCTGTTTTCTTCGCACCTCCGCCTCTGCATTTAACGCGAGAAATTCTATACAAAATATGAAACAAACACCCATCAAAAATATATACTATTTAGAAAAATAAACATTATAATATGACCAACAACGGATGGTAATCGCCAGCAACCACTATAGAATCCGCTTTTATAATGTTATACATTTCCGAATACGTCATTCTCTTTCCTAAATCTAAATACAATAAACTTATACGTTATATAATATACAAATTGTTCTTGTCCTGACGCCAGACGAAATGATAATGATGCACTTTACAGACACCGTCTACTGTTGCCGACTAACCCTAGTTCCACGTCACTAAGCATTATACGTGTTAAGTACACATATTGTTATGTGATGTTGGCCATGTCTTTCCGTTTCCTTTTCCCGGGTTTTCTATTTTAATGAGTTTAATTATTAATGATCAATAAGAATTTATTTTTAATAATACGTATTATAATAAAGATTTTTTCGCCTTTGTGGGAAATAATGCTGATGAAATACAATGTAAAAATTTAAAAATTGTAATCATAATAATGTTCACTGTTTGTAGTGCATTGTAATTTGTGTTGTTTTGGAAGCCTCAAAAGAGGAACAAAAAGAACAAACATATAATTATATACAAACAGATGAAGAGTCAGACGAAAGAAAAAACAGAAAGTTGGGAATTTTTTTTTTTCGAAAAAAGCGGAAAAAAGCAACAAGGAGGGAGGGAAAGAGTTGAAAATAAAACGAGACGTGGCCGAAGAAAAAAATTTTAATCCCGAGCTTAAGTGGGTTTTATTTAAATATGTATGAAATTAAAACAAGTGAAAGCGATCTTCTACTCTGCGGCGCTCTCCGACATTAAAAATAAATCCCCGGTCATCCCCTCGCGTGGGGGTGCGAAAGAAACCCCCGATCGAATATCCTCATCACAACACTGTCGCCCATTTCTCTTTTCTCTGCGACATCGATTCGAAAACTATCGAAATGTGATTAACGCTCACTCAATAGGTAAATTTTGATAATTTTTAATTAACTTTTGAGAGTGAAGAGGGGTGAGGGGGGGGAGGAAAAATTAGATTTTATAGATTTTGAAAATAGGAAAGAAATGCTGCCGATTTTTTCTTCGGTTCAGATTTGGAAAAATGCGTGCTCATGTTTAGAGATTGTAATTAATTATTTGTAATTAATAACTGCACATTTATTCGATGCTTTATTTAACCCTTTGCGGTCGTATGTCTGCTCTTAGTCACCACAGCAAGGAATTATACGAATATATACGAATCTTATACTGTATGCATTCCTATATCAGTTTAAACTTTTCCTCAATTTCTATTAATTCCAAAGAATATTTTCTAAATTCTATTTAAGAGTAATTAGAGATTCTCTCTTGTTAAAATATGACTAAATATTACAGAATATTATGTATATGTATCCCTGCTCTTAGGTAAATTTGTTCCAGAGTAAACCGCTTAAAAATAAAGACCGTGTAAATCGAGGCTAAAGTATGATTTTTTATACGGACCACTAAGAGTTAAGCATTCAGTAGTTATAAATATTTTTATTACGGCAATCAAATGGAGCTCCGATCGCATGTAATGACCAGATTGGCCACCCCTGGCTGGGAGAATCACTCCAGAAAAGGAGCTCTCCTGGCTCGGGGAATCCCAGTCCCGAGCTGGTGGAGAAAAATAAACAATTTCGAGGGAAAGAATTATTTTCTTTTGAGGGGAAGAGGAAACCGGTTGCGTGATGACAGTTGCAGCGGTCAGGTTAGGAAAATTGTTGCTGAATTTTATTTTGAGGTATTTCGATGAAAACTCACGTTCCGGTGTGACCCCGCTGACATTATGTCGTTCATTTGCTCCCTTATTTGCATGTTGGCTGCACGCTGCCATTCTATATTGGCCTAATTAGGCGAAATTCCCATTCGAACGTGTTGAAAATTTTGTTTAATATGTTTTTATCACTTCATAATTTCTTTATTTTTTCCCAATTAAACAATTCAATTTATATGTACATTAAAATTAAACATTTATGATATTTTTATTCAAAAAAAATTAATTTATTTTCATTAAACAATAATATATTTATTTGATTCACCAAATGTAAAACACTAAATAAACAACAGTATCTTTCAGAATATATTTATAGAATAAATAAATTATACTCATAATTATAAAAATAACTAAAATAACTGCAGTGGAGATAAAAGGTCAAACCCTCCGCAATTCGATATTGATCCAACTAATTACAGATGTTCAGTTGTGAGTGGCCGTCAGATTTGTGACTTATGAATGATCGCGACACAATAAGTAACTCTCGTCAAACCCGGCAAATGGGCCCAGACAGAATGGGTTTTCGATGTGTGGAGGCCCTTTGGGCCCGCATTCCCCTTTGAGCCCAAACTACAAGCTAATGTAAAAACATTGGCGTGATTTCTTCATCTCAGACGTTTCCGCTTAATTTATCAATTGTATAATTTAATCGAATTAACTTATCATTTCACGTCGCCGAGTTCAGACTAATAACAAAGTTTTCATTTAATTACATTATATTATAATAAAATAAATATATGAATAATATTGAGTCGAAACATTTCCTCATTTTGAAAACCTAAACAGAAGACATGGAAAACTCATTTAGGTTTTGATGTAAAAAGCATTCATAATATCGGTTTTAACATACATACAGTTGCCTGTGTTAATGTAAAACGGTCGGATCCGAACAAAAGAATCCGCTTAACCGCATCGGAAGTTACTTTCGACTCAGAAAAATCAACCCGAGTGCTCATGCATTTGCATGCTCGTTTCGGACGGGAGCATCCCCCATGAATGAATTACATTCGGGGGTTGGCAGGAGGAATTCGCAAACGCCGGCCCAAAGAAAATCTTTCCGCGATCTCATAAATATGAAATTCCATAAAATCGAAGTCTTTCGCTTCGTTCCCCTCTGAGGAGGCGGTGGCGGGGGGCGGGGGGAAGAGAGGGTTTATGTAAATCGTCACATTTTTTGCAACCCCCGGACGTCTAAGAATAAGCGGGGTAGAAAGTGTTTTTTTCCCGTTCGGGGGAGGGCGGATCGTTGGCGGTCCGGGCGGGCCGGTGGGGGGAGGGGAGGGGAGGGGTAGGGGTAGGGGGGGAGAAGAAAGGCAGAAATTTACATAATTTTGAATACTAATCGGGCACCCCCTTAATTAACATGTAAAATTGTGTCCCTCATCCGGCGGACGTTTTCCATTAAATTGACGAAAATGATTTTGGCTAAATTGAAAGGAATATTTCTTTGTGGAGAAGGGAGTCGGGGAGGGTTGCAACCCTTTTTCGAACGAAGGGTTGATTGGGAAGGCATCTGCCTGATAAAAACTGATGAATGCCTCAAAAGCTTGGTTCATTATTTCTTAGTCCGATCAAATTAGACACTGAGGGTTACGAAATAAATTCCTAAGAAGCTGAAAATTGGTGGAATTGTTATAGAAAAGAGTATATTTATGAAAAGAATATAATTATAAAAGAAATGTCAAAAGGGAAAATCCTGGGAAAAGAAATGGACCGGTTCAAATTAGTTTTTCGACATATTCAGAAAAATGGTAAGTTTAACTTAAAATTAACTCAAACATAAATTGCAGAGCATTAAATTATCTATAAAAATTATAAATGAAGATTATAAATGAAAATTATAAATTCTTCAATAGAGGCACCGTTTCTGAAATATAACGATTCAAAAGTTGAATGACTTGTAAAAATTGCCCACCAAAAGTGTTCAATTTTCATACAGTAGTTCACTAACAAAAAACTAACTCTTCCCAGCATCGAAATATACTTTTATATAATTTATACTCTGAACAATATCACCGAGTTTCAGCTTCTTAGGAATTAATATAACTTAATCCAGTTTTTTTGAACTAATTTGACTGAACTATTCTTCCGATATAAATTCAGATAATGTTATCAAATAATATGGTCGCCCATAAAAGTAAATTAGCCACTCAAATTTAATTTCTTTGGGGGTGTAAAAAACCTGAAAGAGAAAAAAAAATAGGTTCGAATTGGGCGGCGATTCGGGCCGGAAACAGAAACCCTTTGGCAGATTTCGGTGCAATAAAATCGAGTGAGAAGTTAATTCTGGAAGGCAATCTTTTCCCCCGAGGTCGGGCGAGGCATCGCGGGAAATACAAGCGCCTCGAAGTAGATAAATCCCTCAGAGGAGGAGGAGGAGGAGGAGGAGGAGGAGGAGAAAGAAAAGAAAAAAAAGGAAAAAAAGAAAGACGCGGTAAAAACAAATGTGAAAATCGAGGCGATATATTTAACGGAAACGTTTAAATTCTTTTCGGGAAAGTAAAAGTAAGTGTTGTTAATAATAATATTTTATCTAAATTGCGGGCTCTATAATTTAGTGGGGGGGCTGAAAAAAAGGAAAAAGAGGAGGGACGAGAAAGCGCGAAAGAAATAAAAGGGTTGGAAAAGACGAGAAAATGCTCTGGGAGTTCTCTCCTGGAAATCAGCATCGGATCTTTAATCGAATCACAGTCACTGATTGCTTTGCTTTCTTTTCGCTGATATTCAAAGAGAAAGGTGAAACAATCACTTTCTCTTTTGTCCTCCCGATTCTTCTCCGCGCCTTTTTCGCGCCCGTTTCAAAACTTTTCTCCTTTGTTAATCAATTGTATTTTCCATAATTTCCCCCATTTTATCGCTTTCCTTCGGCCCCTTTTCTCTCTCGACGAGTCGCGAACACTTT
Organism: Brueelia nebulosa; assembly: GCA_028293925.1. Taxonomy (NCBI): domain Eukaryota; kingdom Metazoa; phylum Arthropoda; class Insecta; order Psocodea; family Philopteridae; genus Brueelia; species Brueelia nebulosa. The sequence goes on along the minus strand of JAQIBA010000135.1, from coordinate 246,097 downwards.
CGCATGAGCGCGACTGTTGTCCCACGCACTCGAAATGCTTTTAACACATCGAATATATTATTTTGACAAGGAGTAGATGATAGAGGGAAAGAGCCCATTCGGAGGGAAAACATTCGGTTATAAAAACTTGTAATGGTTGGGAATGAGACAGAAAAAACAAAAAAATTTCGGGAATCCCAGTGGAAATTCAAATTTTATCCCCACGAATTTCCCCTAAGTCTGATCAGATGTCATGAAACCCTGGATTTACAGTTTATTTTATATTTTCTTCTTCGCCTCCTTTCCTTCCATAAAAATTTCATCCTCATAGAAAAACTTCCACCCCCTTTACCGAACCGCTTTTCCTTCCCTCGCCACCCCGAGAAAAGCTCACCACTCTGAGAGACGAACAAGGGATGAAAGGGAAAAGGCATGATAAAAGGGGTCGAAAGAGCAACAGAAGAGGCTCTTTGAATGACCAAAAAGTTAAATGACTTATTTGTAATGTATATTAATTATATAAATGGATTGTAACGTTAACACCAGAATCGGACACTTAACGATGAGCAATAAAAAGAGCAAAGAACAGGAAGAAGAGTGATCGGACAGCCAAAGTGGGATTTCTGGGCATGATTGATCTGGCGCGGAGTGTCCCAGGGCACAGAGGTCATCAAAATGAGGATCCTCCGGTGGCCGAGGGGGTCGTATTTGCCTTTGGCAGAGATTATTCGAAAAGCTCGTCAAAGCGCTCCGAAAATGTATTCCCCCGAGGGCGATAGCAAACTTTTTATTAGAGAAGGTCCATAAAAGCGCAATCGGCCGGGGATCGGCCCATAAATATAAAAATATCTCTCGCCAAATGGAAAAATCTGCCCGTTTTTAATCAGGGCCATCTTCTCACCTTGTTCTCTTTCTCTCCTCGCTTTATCTCCCTTTTATCTTTTCTTTATCTCTAATTTCAATTATTTACAAAGTGCCACTGAAATGCTTTTCTGTCCGTATGCCTTTCTTTAATGGTTTTAACCGCAGCAAATCAAATTTGAAAGGCCGTTTTTAACATCATCGTCTGCTTTTTTTTTATTAGATCTCCCAGTTCCATTTCCTTTCTTCGCCTTCTCTCCCCCTCCCCCCCCCCCGCGACGACTCTTTTTCTCCCCCGGAAAATTGCTTTGTTTTTTTTTTCCCTCACGTTGATTCAAATTGTTTCTTATTGTCCTCTTAAATCATTCCTTTCGGTTTCCGCTTGGGTGTTCTCATTTGTTTTCGCCGTCTCATGTGAAATTTATGCCCAAAATTTGTGCTTTGTTTCGCCTTTTTATTCCCATCGAGGAGGACACCTTTATTTCCTGCGGGTCGGCCAATGGGGACCGCATTCATTCGCTTTTCTTCCCAAAGGTTGGACGGAACATCTCAAAATGAAGGAACGATTTGATATTTCCAAGCCCAACAAAATTGACCTGAATTCGCCGCCATTTTGGCCGTTGAAAGTCCACAATTAACAAACATTATTTGATAGAAACCGTTGTTACATATTTTAAATATTCAATTTAAGTGGAAGCTACCGACGTACATATTTTCCAAAATATAATAATATAATCAATATAGAAAAGGGATGAACAACACGCGGCCCGCAACCCGTCAAGCATTTCAAAAATTCTATTAAATTTACCGGATTTCCCTCATAAATATATTGTTATATTAAAAAGTTAGTATAACCTCTGCTAAACCTAAACTTGTACGTTTTAATTGAAAAAACAGTGCCAAATTTCTCATTAAAAATTTTCAATTATTTCATTCATTTTCTTTTATTCCTTTCTTATCTCCCTTTCATTTCTTTTTTTCCTCTTCTCTTTCTTTTACTTCTCTTTTTTTCTACCTTTATTCTTACTCTCTTCTTGTTTGTTTTTATTCTGCATTATAAACAATTATTTGTTTATATGAAATCTTTACCTTTTTTTTTAATTTACATATTTTTATTTTAATGTTTTTTATAATTTTTAAAAATTATTAATATGTGCCTTTATGTGCTGTCAAAATTTAAACTGACCCGTTATTTTATTTAAAAAGTAAAAAATTTGTTTCTTTTTCAAAGTTGGCAACAGTTTACTACAAAAAATGGCGGCAATGTTAGTTCATTTTAGTTAATTTTCACTTCAGATTCAAAGTTGAAATGTTAGTTAATTTTACTGGGCCATTAACTTTCGTCGTGAAAGGCACTCAACAGCAGAAGAAGCCTTTTTAAAGAATAAAAAAGAAAATTGGAGGGGCGGAAAAGAAAAAAGGGAAATGTGCGAAATGGCGGGAAAACAAGGAGGCGTTTGAGCAACGGCAAAACCCGGGGATTTCGAGCAAAACGGTTTTCATGTCAAAGGAAAACACGTTGTAAAATTGGGCCAATGCGGGAGCACTTAATGGAATCCCATTTGCGAGTGATTTAGAGTCTATCAATCAAACGGACAGGAAAGGTTTTGCCCTTAACCCGCATTATTTCCATAATAAAAATAAATCCGACCGCATCGCAAACAATAATATAAATTTAAGACAATGTAAATTGCATAAGGTAGTTTCGTAATTGCTCGAAAAGAAACAAAAATAAATAACGAGCATAAATATAATGCATTGGTGGGTTTCCGGTGCAGCAGCCACCCCTGGTTCAAGTGCTGAGACAGGCAACCCCCGCACAGCCACCCCCGACTACCCCCCAAAGAAGGAAACAATGTTCGCTTCGAAATCCCTTTTATACGTATGTTTTCCTTTATTTCTCCGCGAAATCCTTTCGCTTTTATCATTTTTATCTTTGGCAATTTTGTTTTTCTTTTGTCTGGCGTGAAAGGCTCCTCAGGAGGATGAAAAATGAAAACTTCTGACCCCCCTCCGCCATATTAGTTTTTAAAATGGGCTGCCTTCCGATCCGCGAGGGGCTCCACTTTCCAATTTGTTTTCGCTTTCTGTTACCTGTTGGCGCTTCTGCTTTTACTCAAAATAATCTTGCAAATTCAATTAGGTTTGTCTGGTTTGCACTTTTAAACTTTTGGGATGCGGGACTTGTATATATTGCGTGAATTTTTCTTAGGCAAAATGACGAGTATAACAAATTATAAATGTGATAGCAGTGCGCTGCAGGAAATATTTTATTACTGCACTTTAGTTTTGCTCTTAGTGAACAACTTGCAAATACAATACAATAAAGAACAGGGTTGTTTTTAGTGAGATTAGTTTTATTTTTTATTATATTTTTTTTACTTTATTTTCATGAGTTCTACATTTAAATTCAAAGTTTAATCTTTTTAATAGCGCAATTTTTTGTCGCACGTAAAGTAACACTAATTAATAATTTATAAAACTTAATTTATATACAAATATAAGTTTGTATGCACCAGTTTAAATGTTAAATACCTTTTAGAGTAAATGACTCAAATCATTAAAAAAAACTTACACTTATTTTTATAAAATTTATTTATAGTTTTCAGTTTATTTTTATAAATATATTTTGTTTTTATAAACTATCTCATTTGCTGCGGTAGAGTTCAAATTCTCCAACAATCACAGACGCCATTTCTTCTCAAGTTTTCAACTGAAAATCCTCCCCTAAAATTCATCCACCCCCGCTATTCTAAGAAAGGCCGTAATCCCCAAAACATTCGCCTAATCTTCTGATTATGGACAAACACTCGCAAACAATAAAAGACGCTGTATTTATTCTCCGGGCACCGCTCGCCTTTGTCAAAGGCTTTTCATGCTGACCAAGAAAGGTTTTCCCTTCCCAAAGGAAGAGAAAGACACTTCACCAGGCGCGCACCGGAACACCGCCGTTGGCGGTGATGCAAAGAACCTCTGCTGATTTCGCTTAAGTATTTTTGAGTGAGCTACGGTTAAGAGGGAAAATTTGGAGCTGAGGTGACTCCGCACCGTTTCCCTGTCTTTGTCTGCACAAACAAACAATAAGTTTTGTTGGTTGTTTGCTCTGCGGTTGCTCCCTTTGTCTGCGACGCTGCAGTTGTCAGCCTTTGCACTCCACAACATCGAAAGACGTGACAGTGGTGTCCAAACTTTGGCCGAAATCTCATCAACGCGTCAAATTTTATTTCTCTTTCTTCTTCTAATGTACTTTTACCTCTTTGTTTGTTCTCGTATTTATCTTTTCTTGTTTTTGTTTACTTTGTGTTTTTATTTCTTTATTTATTGACTTTATTATGTCCCGTTTCTTGCGCCATTCATAAAATTTAGAATCCACAAATATACTGAAATTTATACTGTTATTGTTTGAGTAACATTTATTTGTTTTAATTCAGAGGTGAATAATCTTTTTTAGTCAACGGGTCAATTTGGAAACATTTTGGCGGGCTTCAAAAGTTACACTTATATGTAATTTATAAAATTTTAATTTTTAATAAACATTGGAATAAAAAATATAAGATTAAAGTGAGGGTTTTATTTGTAATATAAAAACAAACATTAAAAAAAACAAGAAGAGAATAAGATGAAGAAGAAAAATAATAATAAAAGAAAAAGAGAGTAAGAAAAAGATGAAAAAAGAGAAGAAAAGGAAAGAGAAGAGAATTATAATTGGTTTTATATTTATATGAAAGAAATTTTGGAAAATAAATTAAATTTAAAAAATGCTTGGCGGGCCGCGTGTTGTTCATCCCTTATTTATATAATAAAGAAAAAAAGAATTTTGTTGCTTCCGTAAAAGAAGAGGTAAATTTCATAATTTAAGGGGGAAATATGTTGGACGAAATGAATGAGGATGTTCGAAATTGGAGTGTTTCGAGAAATGAGTGGGCGCAGCATTTTTTAAAAATAAAAAAAAAAGGGAAGGGAAATGGGAAAGGTTGATTTGGTTGTGGGGCGAAACAACTTTATCAAAAGAAAGCTGAAAGGGAATTTTCACAAAGGCCGCCATTTTTATTGCACTCGAATCGATTCTGACGCCGGCAGAGTGGGAAAATAAAATGAGCAGGCAGGCACGGAAATGGAAAATTTCAAGCCTCTCCATCGCATAGGTACACTTTGACATTTTCTCATCTTTTGATTTATCCGAAATAAAGCGTTGTTTCATAAATACTTTACATATATATTCTTTTTCGCAACAGAAAATATATGTTTTTAATATATAAATTATATATAACTTTATGTACCCATTGTATCCTATTTTGCTTATTTAAATAAAAATTTTTTATTAATTATAATTCTTACTCTCTTAATATTATTTAGGATTTAATATTTCAATATTACCTAAAAATCCTATCTTATGATTAATTAATACAGATAAGATTTTAATTAAAAAAGTTATTGTAATTATTTAAAGAAACTTTTTTCAAACAGTGCTTAGAATACTATTTGAGAGAAATTATACAATACATAAAATTAAAAAATTATAGAAAACTTAAACTGAAATGCAATTTTTAAAATTAAAAAAAAACAAAGTTTTGATAATTTTAGAAAGCACAACTTTCGCTACATTAGTTTTAATGTTAAAAAAAAAGAGAAAAGCTTGAGATAATTTGTTAAAAAAAATATAAATTTATACTTTCAAATAAAAACAGATCGTTTCAAACAATGTCAGTCACTTATTAAAAGTGAGTGTGCATTTTTCAATTTTTCTTCTCACGCGAAGCTGATAATTTTCCTTTTATTTCCTTTTCTTTTGTGCTTTATCTTCTGTCTTTTTCCCTCTTCTTTTACTTTCTTCTTTTCTTCCTCTTCTCATTGGGCAATCAAAGTCGATCCCGATCAATTTGTGCCGCTTAAAGGGGAGAAAAATACTTTTACATCTGAAACCCGACTCACCATTATTCAAATTCCCCCAAATATCACCTCGTTAACTTTTACTCGCTCCATATACATAATCCTTTCAAGAGGAGAATTATTATGTATTTCATCAACTCTTGTTCACAAAAGCCCCGCGCATGTATGCTCGTGGCATGTATGCTCTTGGCACAGAGGCAGATGATCTTCTGCTCACCCTCTCATCAAATATTAACTCGTAACGGCGCCTTTCCAGGACTTGATAATGAAAATGTGGGTTATTTGGGGGAGGCGTTCTTTGAAGTTGGTTCGAAGAGAATTTTTGGGAAAAGATTTTAGTTTTTGTTTGTTAGCGAAATCGGATTCCGGTTTGCGTAAAAAGCGAACGGGAGGAGCCGTAGCGGCGTTGGGTCGAACGGGAAGAGAAAAGGGAGGGAAAATGGCGGGCGGGGTGGAAAAGATGAAAAATGTTGACTTTTACAAAGGAAGAAGGAAATCAAGAATAAATTGAAGTAAAATGGAGCGGCAAAAAGAAAACTGAAAACGTCCAAAGCTTTTCTATAAATAAACATACGCTTTTTTAATTCGTTTTGTGCCGAATCTTTAACTTTTCTGTCCGTTTGTCTGCCCGTTAATCTGCGACCATTAACGTCTATTTCGAGTCATCATGCTGCATTACACACAATATTTTTTTATGACTTTCGTTAAAGGTTGAGAATTTCCCGGGGATAATTCGAACACAGTGACAAAAACGGTGATAATTTCACCATTGGCCGGTGATGGTGATTGCGGTGACGGCGGTTATGCGGGTGTAACGGAATTAAAAAATTTTTCAATTCATCACACTTTTACAAATTTAATATTAAAAAAATTAATTTTCAAGTTTGCCAAAGTTAATATTTTAATGCTTTTAAATTTTTAATAAATTTCAGAAATAAGTTTTTCCGAATAAAGTTTTTTTTCTTCAAAGAAATGAATTTTGAAAACGAAAAGTAATCGAAAAATTCTTTCGGGCTCTCGAAAACTAAAAAACTTTTAATCAAGCCCCCGCCCCCCCCCCCTTTTCGAAAAAGTTTTTTTGTTTTACTCGAGTATTATTTAGTTTTTAACTTTTGAATTATCGGAGAAAAGAAAAACTCCCGAACGGATTTTCCGGGCTCTTATTCAACAATTTTCTTTATTTAGATTCTCGACGAAGAGGAAGAAGAAGAAAAGGGAAAATGTTGTTTGTTCCGGTTGATATTTGGGAGGTGAGAAAAGGGGGCGAGGATTGTTAGCAGCAAAAGGTAAATTTTGGGGGTGGCTTCGGATAAAACCGGGGAGAGGAAATCCCCGAATGGTTGGCTTCCCTCGAAGCGAAATTTCAGAAAGTTCTCAAGGAAGACAGTATAATTCACAGCATTTAAGAGAAATATATGTAATGTGAAAAGTTACAGTGACCGACCAAATTTAAATCATATTTTCCCAATTTTTATTTAGCATGTTAAACCTTGGCTATGAGGATTACAGATACTGAAAACATGAATTGTGTTGCTCAGTGTTATTTATTCTTCCACGACAGAGAATATGTTGCATATCATAGGCCGTCAGCGTTAGCACAATGTTATTGCAAAAAAGGGTTTCCCTTCGTAAGCAATTGCTCAGTGAAGAGAAGAAGTGAACTATCGGCCCAACAGCCGAGTTGAAGCTGTATTGCGCCATTTCACAAATCGTAATGAGCGATAGCTGACGATCCGGAGCGGCAAAACGCTGCAGGAACATTGAGACATTTCAGGGGAGCGATACAAATGCGAGAAAGTCTTTTCTGTAGTTCAACTGATCCACAAAGCGGGATTCTAATTAATTACAATAACTAATTAGGCGGTAGCACGAATGCAACACGGTCTCCTTTTCAATTGGGGGGAAGTGGAAACCCTTTGAAGGCTCGTTGGCCCCCGCGACAATTTAAAAAATGGCGTTTAGCCCTCAAAAAAACCTCTTCCGTTTCCGGTTCTGTCGGAAAACGTTTTATCACTCCCCACTTGATTCTTTTCCTCTCTTAACAAAATATTCATTGTTTCCGTTATAAATGTATTCTTCTGACATTTTTTGATTAATTTTTTTGCCAGTATCCTTCGCTTATTTCTCAAGATCAATTACAGGACTGAAAATTGTTGCGGAACGAAATAATTTATTATTTGGGAAAATAATACTCGAGAAATTTTCATCCGTATTGATTTTCCTCTTCAATTAATTTTAAAAGCGGGAATTGATTTCGCAAAGGAAAAGTGGAAAATTTAAGGTTTTTTTCTTTTTTCAGGTATGTAACCGCGTCGAGTGCGAGGAACTCTTGGGAAAGCGGACGATACGAGAGGTCGGTTATTCGAAAAATACAGAAAAGCTGGTTTAAGGCGATAAGAAAAGCAAAAGGAAAATAAAAAAATTTGGTTTAAAGTTCTCGAAGCGACAGGCTTTAAACGCCAATTTCGCATTTCAATTTATTTCAGTGGTTCGCATGGAAAGAAAAAGAGGAAAAATGAGTTTTGAATTTTTATTTTCTTCTCCCGGCGTGGCTGAGGGGTGAACAGCTTTCGGATGTTTCCATTCGCGTTTCGGGGGTGCAGGAAAAGCCGGGCGGGTATTAAATTGAAAACGGCATCACCCCCCGCCCCCCCCCTTCCGCCCCCCTCGCCAAAAGAACTGGTAACGGATTGTAATTTGAAAAAGCCGATAAGCCAAAGTGTTTGGAACTTTCATATTGAGCTTTAGCACGGGAAATCCGGATTTAACTTGACTGACATCTATACATTTGTTGACGCTCCTCTTATTATGCATTTTCATCTTTTCTTTCACCCGATCCGCCATCATTCACCACCATCTCCTAATTTTTTCCACCTCTTTCCCATTTTTCCCACACGAAAATAATTATTCCCATGTTGGGCGAACTTAAAATAACCCCTTTCGCGTCTCCTAATTTCGTTTTACTTCGTTCGACGAAAAATTGTGACGCTTTAAAATAAAGTAAATTATGTTCCACTGATGGAGTCGGGAGCCTTCATCTTTTCCGTAAGGCCTTTTACTTATTTCAGAGCTTACCTTTGCTACGAAATTAAATTTATATCACTCCAACAGATTGGTGACACGAGAGAACCCTTTCCCGTCCTCTCAAAGGAACCCCTCCCGTATTCCTCATGCCCAGGTTCCTCTCCAATTTGCCAAAACCTACAATAAATTTATTTTTAAACATTTACTGTCAGAAATGTATTCTCTGCTTTTTCAGGGGTGAAGTATTTATTCTTATACGAGAAGCTGAAATTTGGTCAAACTATTCAGAGTATATAATTATAAAAGTATAACATCGATCCGATGCCGGGAAAAGAATTAGTTTTCGCCATTTTTTAGCCATTCGCGAAAGTGCAACACGTCTTCAGGTATTCAGACATAAATCTCGGGCGTTCCTCTTTTTATTGTATCCCCTGATGGTTTACACTTGTAAGGAGTTTAGAAGAAAAGAATAAAACCTAGTCCCGAGGGTTGAATCAAGTCGGAGGGAAAGAAATAAAAGGAAACTTAGAAGGATTATTAGCGATTGTGTAGTCGAGAAGTGAAGCGCCATTGTGGCGATGTCACATCCAGCCTCTATAGCCTTGAGTGCTCGACAAAATTACACGTCAAGATGGTTGCAACTCTTAACCGAAACTACCCCCGAGTTCTTTCTTTCTTTCCCCTCCGCCCAACCCTACCTAATGATTCCGCCCCCCGACGCCCCCCGAATCCACTCATGAATCGGCCAAATAAAGCGATACAGACGACGTGTCAAACGTCAGTTGCATGTTATTTCATTTGGGGGTTGTGAGAGTGTTTTTTGCGGGGCGGGGGTGAGGGTGCGAGGGGAGGAGAGGGGAGGGGAGGGGGCGGTGTATGGAAGACATTAGGGTTATTTATTAGTCGGCGGTGTCTGAAGGGGATGAAGGCGAATGTGTCTTTTTTACATGCCATTACTGTTTTTCCAGAGATGAATTATGTTTTTCATTTCCTTAATAGATTTCACTTTATTGAGGAGTTTATTTTGGTTCATTTGGAGAAAATCTTTGGAGGAGATTCGGGAAAATTAGTTTATTAAAAGCAGTTCTCGAGGAGTGTGCCACTTTAGGGGTGATCGTGGCGGTTCTTCGGTTTTTTCTCAATTTTATCAAATAAGGGAAATGAAGTGGATATGACGTCAATGCAATGGCGCACTCTTTCTCGGCTTCAAAATCTTCCTTCCCTTGGCAAACAAACATTTTTTTCTACTTCTTTTCCCAATCAACTAATATCTCTTTTTGGAATTTCCCCCGGATGAGTTATATACTGTATACGAACCGAAGGCATCAGGAAAAAACATAAGAGATCGTTGGCATAAGCTCTGACAAAACAATTTTCAGGTGTGAATGGACAGGTTTTAACAAAGCACCATCTCCTCAGAAGATGAGGGAAAGACGATTCCGGAACAAGGGGGAAATCGTTCGGTTGATGATAACCGACATTTGATTTGCATTTCCCGGGCTAAGAGCTTACGCGGGCCAAGTTATTTTCGGGAAAGGGATGGAAATGAAGAGAGAGATTCGATTCTGGAATGGCGGTCGGGGGTGAGACCCACGCCCGAGTTTTCTTTTTCTGCCTTTTGCATATCGGTTTTTACTGAACCGAGAAAAGTCCCGAGGCGTCAACTTCTCTCACTTGTATATTTCAATATTTCCAAATGTAATTATTCGAGTTTCTCATCGCTCGAAGGGGTGTGTTTTTGTGTGAAATTCGGCTGCTCAGGCACACAGAGGCGCCAAGGGGAGGCCCTCTGTGGGAACCTTCACCTTTGCAGGGGTTTAAGTGACCTGCAGAGGTTCAGAAACTACTTAAGGAAGGGAAATTCGATAGGCAGAGTTTTCCATCGGGAGCAGAACAAGAGCGTTAAGTGCCAGGGAAGAAGCGTTCACGTTACGGGAGAGAGAGAGAGAGAGAGAAAGAAGTCGCCAGATCCTGGAGGCATTAGGACGGGAAAAGCGGCGACTGCACCGCTCGATACTTGATTTTCCCAGCCATTTCCAGGCCTGAGGGAGATTCGAAGAAGAGTCTCTGGGGCGGTTCAGCAACGGTCTCTGCTGAATGCCAGCGATAATTCTCTTGAAAGTATTTCATCGTTCGATGTACGCGAGCTGTGACTGTTTTGATTATGCGGTTTTATTTACCTTTTGTCTGTCGGGGATTTCAGGCTCATTTTTTCTTCTAAATCTTGCACAAATGTCCCTATAATATTCTCATGTTATATAAATATTCGCTCTGATTAAGCAGAAATAAATTTTTAAAATGTTAAATAGAGAAGTCATCTCACCACACACTCCATGTTCCTTAACGAATTTTTCAGGAGGACTTTAAACGAGCATTTGAAATTATGGGCGAAACAACCGGAACATAAAAAAATGAATAAAAAATAGTAAATTTGACATAATTTAGTAAATAAATAAATATATGCTATTGCTATGATAAATAAACATAAAGAGTTATAATAAAATAATTTAAATAACATAAAATGTTATGTTAAAAAGTAGGAGCATAAAAAATATAAATAGAAAAATAATAATAAATATAAATTATTAATAATCCCGTAATAAATAAAGTATAGTATAAAAGTAACTTAATAATTATGCCAAGGATCTCTTATGTTTTTTACTGATGCCATGCAACCGTATACAGTATATAACTCGTTGAAGAATAATCCGTGTAATCAATTCATCGCTGAAAAAGAACCGAGACAAAGAAGGAAAAACCTATACCTGTTTTATGGACCTTGAAAAGCGTTCGACATGACGGATGGAACATAAGGTGTCAAATAAAACGATCACAGTTCTTCGAAACTTATAGAAAAATGCCAAACTCTCCCCCCCACCCCTGATAAATCACATTCGCAAGTCGGATCATCCCCCATAAAAAAAATGCAGCTCCCCCTAAATCATTCTTTACTCTAAAATAGGTCAGTGGGTTTTCTGCTTTTGATTTTATCCCCCATCCGGATGATCAGAGATAAAGAAAATTTTTTGCATTTCTATTCAATTGAGTTTTTCTTTTTCAATTGCCACTTTTTCCTTTCATCCCCGACCATTATGAAACGGATATTCTTCCCCTCGACTCCCTCCCCCCACTCGACATCCCCTTTGTTCCCATCTGCGCCCCCGCAGCTCCTCCCTCCTTTCCCGCCCCCATGCACCCGGATCGCCCTCAGGACACAAAAACTTTCTTAAAATTCACGCATGCACCTGATGTGTGCAATGGGAGCTGTCGGGCGGGAGATGTTCCCGGAGGAGCTGCACCGCCGAAAAAACTTTCTCGGAGCACTTATGAAAATGAAAGGGATCGAACATTTATGAAAAAGTTATGATTTCTGTTACGGTGAGGGAGAGGCTTTTGATGTTTTCCGAGGAGGAAAAGGAGAGAGTTTCATCTGAATTTTATTCAGATTCTTTTTCATCTTTCCCCGCGATCTTCGCACTTGGAAAATGAACGAAAGAGCCATTTTGGATTTGGAATCCGAGACGAATGATTTACGCTTGACGAAATGAAGACAGGGAGGGGCTTCCAGACTAAGTATGGAAACCCTAATCTTCCCTTAATGATCCACGAGTTTCCGTCTTCCCCGATATTTTCTTGAATTTCCGCTCCGAGTGGAAACTCTGAGTTTAGGACTTTAGATTGTCTGCAGCCACGTCAAATCAAGACACAGCTTTTACATTGAAAATGATTAAAAGGACAATAAGTCTAAATTAAAACAAAACAAATTAAAGAAAAATGTGATTTTTTGCATAAAAAGAATTGCGTCATTGGGTTAATATTATCATTTACTGGTTCTTCTGTGAGAGAAAGAATGAATGTGTCGGTCGTGGAATCAGAAGAAATTTCTAGTTTCCTCCATTTTCCTCTGATTCCAAGCATTTTGTGCTTGGCTTTCTGTCGGCTTTTCCAACGAAAACGTTGCCGGGTGCGTTGGCAAAGAACAAAAATTAAAGAGAGATTACTGCAGGACTTTAAACTGTTTTCCCCCCAAAGCGGAGGAAGAAGTTTTTGATTAAAATCCCCGACATTTTCGACCCCGCCCCGGCTCCCGTTAAATCGTTCGAAACAGGAATTTTAGTTTTTATGTGAAACTTTTTTGAAATGAACTCGATCGGGGGCGATTCATTAAGTTTTCTTGTTTTATTTAGACACAAGTGACGGAGGGAAGAGAAACACAGGTCGAAACGTTTTGCAAATGAGATGCTTTTCAAAGGTTGTGCTCATCCACAAAAGCAGTGACATTAAATATTCAAAGCAGTCAACAGAACAAAAGTTAAATAAAATAATACAAGTTTCTTGTAAACATGGCGATCAATAAATTATATATATGTTGCAAGCAAAGTGTGAAATTCAGGTATTCTATAGAATGCCTGATTGTTTCAGGCAAAGTATGAAGTATCAAAGGTTTTTCACACTTTGTCTAGGCATTATATAGAATGACGAGTATCGCTTAGGCAAAGTGTAGAATAACACAACAGAAATCTTTATTGATAGTTATTTAAATCAATTTTATATTTAAATGAATTACGTATTTAAATCAATTAATAGATAATTATTTTAAAGATGAAGGAATATGAAATAAAGCATATGATGTTCATACAAACAGAAGAACTGAGATTGTAATCACACTTAGAATTGTATTGTTCTTTCATACAAAAAGCACATGATATTTTGGCACTTTGCTCTTGAATATTCATATTTGAGAAATTTGTCAAGAATTAGGAATTACATACTTTGCCTGAAACAATAAGGCACTCTATAGAGTTCCGGATTTCACACTTTGCCTGCAACATACATATAACTCGTCTGAGGAACTGGTTCTCTTTTACATGAATACATAACATCTAAGATACAAAATACAATACAAAAATAAATATTTACAAAGAGAATAGTAATAATAAATAAATAAAAAAGAAAGATTAAATAATAAACCCAAAATGAATAACAAATAAATTATGAGTAATTATAAAATGTTAATTTATAATAATAATAAAATGATAAAATATAAAAGGACAGATTTAGAGAAGCAGAAAAAGAATAGAGGAAAGAATAGCCTAAATAAGAATGATAAATACATATATAAAAAGTAAAGTTTAAATTACAAAATTTTTACCTCAAACTTTCTTCACTCAAAATACTGATATTTTATCATCTGCTCTTTGTTGTACGTTGTAATTTAGAGACTGATTAACGTAGTAGCCAAGAGAAATTCCAATCTGAAAATGAATACATTTTTCCTGTTGATAAAGTGCCTGATTAGATTTTGGTAAATTAGGAGGAGTCAAATTGTTGAAAGTCGGTGATGGAAGAAAATCTCAGAACATTCCAAAAGCCAACATGCGAAGGGATAAAAAGCGAATACAGGAAAACCGTTACGAGCAGTCGACTGCGCGAGTCGTTGAGTCACTTTTCCATTTCCCTCCAAAAAAATCTTTCCGACAGGTCAATTAGTTAAATCAATTATTTTTTATTTTTATTCGTTATTATTCGTTAATACCCGAACTGTACATCACATTTCATTATTCCCGAGGCAATTATTATATTATTCTGCGTCTCTTAATTAACGCCTCCGGCAGTCTGTGCCGAGCATTTTTTTTTATTCGACCAGCATTTGTTTTTTTAAAAAGATTTAGGCGATGCAGTGAAATTACATTCGCTGTGATTGTTTGTTTGTTTGTTTTGTTTTTTCGGTGTTTGATTTTGATTTCCCGTCTTTGATTTAAAAAAATTTTTCCTTGCAAAAACCTAAAATGGTTAAATTATTTTTACAACTTTTTATTTAATCATGCAAAGGAGAGCTTTTTGGGAAATTATATTAAATAAATATACAGACCTGAAAGGTAAAGTAAACAACATCGACATTCCATAAGTTTCCATCCTGCGGAGGATTTAATTACAAAATATAAGTCTTTGTTGTATTTAATTACTTGTGTTTATTTACGTAATTGTTTACATAGTGATTTACATATTTAGCATTAATTAGGTAATCATGTCATTACACTTGCCTATTTTGTCTTGGAGTCATCGTTTTTGTTTATTGTTGTTCATTTTGTATTTTATTTTTGCCCTAACTGTCTCTTTTATATATTAATTATATAATGTTTCATTCCTCCAGATAAAAATTAAACATTCAGGACACGCCCGGAAAATTAAATCAGCAATTAAAACCGATCATTGACTGAGTGCTTTAAATACGTTAGTCAAGATTTCGGACAGAAGAAGAAAAACTCGATTGTGGCCAATGGAGAAATTTCACTTTTGCGTGCTCCGCATGCTTAAACGCATTTCGACCTTTTCCTTCCCCCTTTCACCCCTGTCATCGCTTTATCAGCCCCCTGAATTTGCGGCCTTCGATGGCTTCACCGGATGCTCCTTCGTCATATTCAGAACCCCCGCACAAAAGACCACCGCCCCTTTTAATTACCTTTATAAACTCCTAATTATTCCTCCCCTTGTCCTCATCGGTTCTCTTCATTTCCACAGAAAAACTCGCTGACTTTAATTAACATTCGTTTCCTCAGCGAAGACGCCTGATGGAGTTGCAGTTATTAACCTAAATGAAAATTGTTTTGAGGAAAGCCTTCGATAAATACTGGCTCCCAAACTGAAAGAACCTTCAACCCTTTGCGTACCCAGTTTGATTTTGCTTCATCTGCTTTTTCCACTTTGTATTCTTTCCTCTTTCCTTTGTTTCGTCATACTTTTATTTCCTTTTTTCTTTCCTTCTTTTCTTAAGCTATAAAGTCAAAATGACTGACTCAAAAGTCTATCGCTCGGGCACTCACTACCGACACAGTGCCTTTCCTATCTTTTATTCTAAAATCTAAAATATCTAATAATAACACAAACTGTCTCGATAAAATATAAAAAAGAATGAAAAACTTTTTTCTGCAATTTGGATTCAAACTCCGTCTCTCTGCTCCCCAATCCATATCCTTTCCCTACAAAACTTACAAAAAATTTCGAGTTGAGTCAAAGTCCCATTTGGATGGAGGACGAAAAGATATAGCCTGGGATTATATATATAATAGATATTTAAAAGTGGGTCGAAGAGTTTTATGGAGAGAACAACCATTATCAATTTGTGAACTCACAATAGTGTTGTGATTCTCTATCAATAAAGCAATAACCCAATGCATAAAAAAGCAAATATAAATGGACATAATATGCAAAAGTTTCCCGAAATTTCACACTAAGGAACCTTTGGAATTCGGCAAATAACCTGCAAAGACATCATTCTGTAGAAAAGGACTCTCCTTCTTTGTGATGACAATCTTAAGTCCATAAAGGCAATCAGAGTGAATGGTCCCTCGCTGGTTCAGCATTATTGGCACCGTTATGGGCATGAGCTCCCCTCGGCTGCCAGACATTCTTTCTGGTTTTATAATCTCCTCCCTTTTTCTCTCTCTCTGCTTTGAATTCCGACGCATTTTTCCATTTTTCCCAACGACAGTGATTGAGACTCACCGACAATGGAATTTTTAAATCAGTTAATGCATTTATTTGAAAACAAATTTAGAAGTCATTTAAAATTACAAAAAATGAGATCAACAAAAATTCATGAATTATAAATACCAAAGAAATTTATTATTATTTTAATTAATACGTTTACAATAATAGACTGATATATTATAATTAATTAGAAGTAATAATATATCACTACTAATTATTATATTTTTGAGATTCTCCAGAATTTCACACAATCCGGTAAAATATACAATATATTAATATAATAGAATATTAAAAGACACAAAAGAAGTTAATGGAATTTTTTTTTTAAAAAAGGAACTTTAAATCCCAGGAAAGCCTCGAAAGGACGGGAAAGAGGACAAAATCCCTCCGGAAAGAACTGCTGAAAAAAGGATAAAGAGGCCCAAATCTTAAGCCCTTTTTGGCCCTTCCGGTTTCGGTCAAAGTCACTGAAATTTCCCCTCGATTCAGCACATTTAGCAGACGACGTCCCCGTCATGAGGAACGCGGTTTATCATTTTCCCTCGGGGCGATAACCGATTTGCTTTCAGTGCTTTCAGCATGGCGACCATAAGCCCGGACGTTTCTTTTTTTCTCTTCGGGAACGAAACCAGTCGTCGTTCGAACGCGTCCACTCTCCACGTAAAAACAAAAGAAAAAGGCTCCATTGTCCCATTTGTCAAGATGGGACCTTTTTGTCTCGTTCTCGGGAGAGGACAGGAAAATAATTTCTGGACCCTCGATGAGTTATTGAGGAGGTCTTAGGAAGCGACATTGAATTGGACAGGTACACGATAGTTAATTAAATTGGGGAAGTAGAAAGGAAGATGTCTCAAGATCAGACTGATTATTAATTGGGGGTAAGAGAAAAAAGGTGGTGGCTCCGGTTAAAAGTAAAAGTTAAAATTAAAATTTTGGATATTGTAGCACTTTTTGAATCGAGATAGTCTAATAATCGAATACAGTCTATTTATGAATCAAATTTTTCTAAACTGTATGCGTTTATTTTCAAACAGAAGAAATATGTAATGAAATATAATTTTTCTACATTAAAGATATTTTACGTTCAAATTTATAAAATTTCTGTCAGCAATGTATACAAATACACACACAAAAAAAATACAATTTTGTCTCTCTCTCTTTTGCAAATGAGCGATGGACACGCCGGCACCGGAGTTTCCAAAGGTATTAACAACTTTCTGATAATGTCGGAGACCCCTTTTAATTAATTTTGTCAAAGGGTCTTGTCTTTCCCCGCGGGATGCACATAATCTGAGAGTTTCCTCATTAAGTTAATTAACAATCCTTCCGGTTCCTAGAAAAACCCGGCAGAAGGCGGAGGACGCCCCCAAGCCCCTAACGGCCTTTGGGGGGCGAAAGATCTAAAACCGACTTTTCCCCCTTTTATTCGGGCCTTTTATCCATCAACTGTTGTTTCGTTCGTTCATAAAATATCGTCAATTGTAAAAACTCCCCGAATTAGATTCCATTTTCTATTTGGCATCGAATAAAACGGCGCCATTTTACTTTTTTATCTCCCTCGTTTGTTAACCGATTCCGATAATTTGTATTGAAGAACGCGTGAGCAAACGAATCGCTGAAGACAGCAGAATACAGCACACCATAATGTGGAATTGCAGATGGGATGTGAATCGTCACGAGGTGGCGAACAATCGAGCAGAGGTTTTCGAAATAAGCTCATCGGATTATTCAATGGTATTATTAAAAACCATTAGTTAAATTCGGGCTTAAAAAAAACATTAAGCACAAAATCTCTTCCATTAAATGCGGCCCCTTCGCCCCTCCCCCCCCTCTGAGATATTCAACCTATTTTTGTTTTGTTTTAATAATCACACGCTTATTTCCTGAAAGAAAAATAAAGACAAGAAGAATAAGTGAAAGAAGGAAAAGAAAGAGAAACAAATCACAATTTAGTAAAAGAAAACAATTGTAAATTGTAATTTATTTAAATAATGACTGAAAGTGTACAATCCATTACAGAGGACAGAAACACAAAGAGAAAGAATGGATGGAGAAGTACATGAAAAAGCTGTCAGAATCGCATCTGGGGATATGACTATTATCTTATCGTCCGACCGAATTCGTAATTTGTAGTAAATCATAGAAGCGCTTAAAGCCATTTATTAAAATAAGCAATGCGTTCCGATTAACGGCTATCTTGTGATTTATTGTCGTGTCGCTGACCATTTCAAAAGCAGGTGATCAGTGCAAGGGACACTTGAATCGTTGGCCTTGGGGGCGGTGGGCAGGAGAAGCGTGTGCCGATTGCGGAGTCAGCACAATCAGCGACAAACACGTCAATGGTGATGAAAGGCGGCGTGGATCGATGGTTGCTAAGCGCCCAAGATGAGCGACACGGCACATAACCTAAATCATTTGCGGAAGACACAGCCCATTCCATATTCTAAAATAAACAAAAACAATATTTTCCCCCGACGACGACTTATACATTTTAATGACTTTATTTGCACTGTCGCCCCCGAAAAGCGAAAAAAAGTTGCTGAATTATGAGCGTTATGAGGGACGGTTATAGAACGGGCCAACACCCCATTCGGGTTTGTTCTTCCCTGGAAGATCCCAAATGTCACTCGGGGTGGAGATGAATAAAAACTCACACTTGTATTTCTGTTGGATGAAGACACGCCAAATGCTCTGCCTCCACAGTATAACTAACTGCATATTTATACAATTATACAATTATTAAATTTAATAAACAGACCTAAATAAACTGTAAAAAACTAAACAACTGTACATGAAAAACTACAATAAATAACTAAATAAAAAAACTATATACGAACAAACATATAAATTTCAGTATATTTGGGGACATGAAATATTTGTACAATAAATTAATAAGTATGATAAATAAACATACCAATACTGAAGTCGATACTTGAGAGTAGGTGAAAAATAAATCACCGTAAGTAAAGAGTATAAATAATAGAAAACAAACATAAAATAAGATAAAAACTTTCTTTAATAAATATACCGTTGCCGTGTACAATCACTCTTAAGGAAAAATTAGAATTTAAATGTTCAGATGCACAATGTTTTGATGCAAAGTCTAAAAGCATTTCAAGAACAGTTTCTGGGAGTGATGGAATTAATTCAGACGAAGAATCCGATTCCTCTGAGATGAGTTCGCCATTATTCCGCGCCATGTTTAAATTACATCCGAATTAGAACACTCGTAAAAAATTAAAAAAAAAAAAAACAAAAAAAAGAGAACAAACATAAAATTTTTAATAAGCTTGCATTAAAACGAAATTTGGAGCTAGAAAAGGAAAATTTCCCCTCCGCCTCCCCAGCTTTTAACGCCAACTTTTATCCGAAAGCAGAAGACGTTGCCAAATAAATAATCCCGAATAAAATGCGGTCGGGAAAATTAGCATCGACAACGCCCCGCACTCCCTCAAAGGGAGCGCCACTAAATTTAGAATTTAACCCCACTCAGAAACAAAAGCCTTTCGACAAGTTTTCGCCCGAAAAGAAAAAACTTTTCCTTTTTCCCAACCAAAAGAAACACAACTCCCCGCGCTAAATTAACTTTCGAAAAATCATTTTATTTCCTGCGAACAACACCTGCACGCGCGTGCACGTGTGAGAGCGAGCCTTCCATGCGCGTCTTCCTTTGATTGTCAAAGGAATGTCCCCGGGGTGGGAAAACTTTAGGGGTGGCATTTTTGCTCAAAGCATAACAGTCCGCTCTCGAGGCTGCATAAATTCCTAAGGAGCTCAAACTTTCTCAAATTGCTCAGAGTATAAATATAAAAGTATAAAATATCGATCCGATGTTGGTTTCTCAGATAAAAAAAACACGTAGAATGATTCTGTGCGAAGTATGACAATAACAACTTATAATTCCTATATCTCAGAAACAGTGGGTTTCAGGATTAAAAGTATTTATACATTTTCGTAGATAATTTTATACTCTATAACTTTTGTCTGAGTTAATTTTGTGACAAAACTTAATATTTTGTTGAAAATGGCGAAAAAATAATTGACATTGCATAATTTTTTCCCTTTAGCATCGGATCGATGTTATACTTTTATAATTATACCTAAACAATTTTTCTAAATTTCAGTTAATCATGCATTTATGACATTTCAACCAATTCGACTGATTTATAAATCAAATATACGCGTTATAGATTTTGAAAGAGAAGAAAAAGAACAAAACCCGGACGAGTTCCAAGCAAAAACCACTTCTCTTGTTCCCGATTAATTAAAAAGCGATTCCCTAATTATTTATAACCCTAATTAGATTCAAATGTAAAGGATTGTCCGAATTTTCATAAACAAACATTTTGCCCGAGTCATAAGTTAGCGGTGCTTAAAGTGATTAACTTTGGGAACGAAGAGGGGGGGGGGGAGGTGGTTTCTGAGAAAGTGGAAATTTTCATGAGGGGAGGGGGGGGGGGGTTGACGACAATCACGGGGAAATCATCTCAGTTATATAAAATCCCGGGGAAATATTAAAAATGAGGTTTTTAAATTTCACTTATTTTCAAATTGGGTGAAAATTATTTAAGATGAGCACCGAGATGAGGGATCGAAAAGGAAAGAGGAATAAAAGGCGTTTTGCCTTGACTTTGTCTCTCAAAGGACTTCCAATTAAAAAAATTTTTTTTGAAAAATTATGTGAATCGCTCCCGACGGAAGAAAAAAAAATTATTCGTTAAAAATGCAATTCTAATTTTTATTTAATGTTAATCGCTTCTGCTTTTTTTACATTCGGGCATTTTTTTATATTTTGTTATATTTGCAAAAATTTTAATCCTATAATCTTGTATAACAGTATATATATAACTTGAGTCTCTATTGACATGACAACAAAAAAGTTCAATGACAATTATTTGTATAACTTTTTGAATCGTTGTATTTCAGAAACGATAATTTTTAGATTAATAAATATATTACGTATATTAATAAATATATACTATGTATAATAATAGTTATGGGACTAATCAATTTTTTTTTTAATTTTAAGAGTAAAATTATATTTTTGTATATTTTTTATCATCAAATTTTTTCGAAATGAGGTTTTTGGTTTTTTCCGCAGACAACGAAATAAAAAAATGCTGTTATTTCTTTATTAAAAATAATTAACGAGAAGAGATTAACGAATACAAACGTTAATTGCAAGGCGACTAATTAATTGTTCGAACCAGTCGAAGCCAATTCAATTAAATATGGCGGCTTCTCAATTTTAATTTCTCCCAACCGACACCGAAATGCGATTAGCAAAGTTCGGATGAACAGAAATGCAGTGGCTGTGCAGCCAAGGGATGAGAAAAGCGGAAGATGCAAATGGCGGAAGGGGTTGTTCGCCCCCGAGCTGTTCGAAATAAATGGAAAAAATAAAAAGGTTTCATCTTTGAGGAAGAATTCGCAGAAATTAGGGAATTTCTGACTCGGATTGGATATTGAAGATTAGCAGAGAACTCGAGAGTTCATTAATAATTAATTTATAATAAAATATGCAGGGAAATAAATCTTCTCGAATCGTCAAATAATTATTTTTTTCTTGGAGAACGCTCCGAATAAAAATTGAAAACTCAGGTTCGAGAAGTTTTATAATGAACTCGAATCTGTCTGCATGCGACATTGAAAAGATTTTTTTTTTATAAAATTGAAAGGATTTTTGTAAAAGGGAAAAAATACGAATTCAAACTTTGAATAAATTTGTATTTGCTCCGGAAGAAGGAACTCTCTCTCTCTCTCTTTTCTCTTCCATCAACCCGTGATCTAAAACTTTAGCTACTCTCGATCGAAACCGATTTTATATATTTTTATAATTTTAAACTGCCACAAACATTCTCTACTGAATATTTAACCCTTTGCGGTCGTATAAAATTTGTGCATGGGTATCTACTGGTCGGAATTAATTTCTTTGGAAAGAGCAGGGATACATATACATAAGATTCACTAATATTTAGTTATATTTTAACAATGGAGAATCTCTAATTACTCATAAATACAATTTATAAAATATTCTTTGGAATTCTACAATGTACACAACTTTTGTTTAGATTAAATTTTGTTATCTCCAATTGTATTAGTTGATGAAAAGGTTTAACAGAAATTCATATAGGAATGCATACAGTATAAGACTCGTATATATTCGTATAGTTCCTTGCTTTGGTGGCTGAGAGCAGATATACGGCCGCTAAGGGTTAACATTGTGAAGACTGATTTATTTGTACAATAGCACTCAAAAGTATTTTGACAATACGAAATTTAACGGCTTCTTAGTTATTTATTTTACTATAAGAATTTATTATTATTTTGCAGTTGTATTACTTAGTTATCGATACTATTAATAATATATTTGTCGCATTAAAATAACAAAATATACAAAACATTCTTCTTAGTCTTCTACTTTAATACTCTTACTTAGTTTTGTAATTAGTTATTCTACAATTCTAAAAATAAACTCTTTGTTTCTTCTGTTATTTAATTAATATTATATTTATAATTGTTATAAAGCATTTTAATAAAAGCCAATGAAATTTCACTTTGAAACTCTTACGGATGGAAAACTACAAATTTCGTACTTCCAGAATACTTTTGAGCGGTACTTTATATTATTTCTATGGTTATTCACAGAGAGTATAAATAAAGATGGGTAATTTTCTGCCTCGATGGAAGGGCAAATGAGTCCTCGAAGCCAAACCTCCCTTTGGGGGTGAAAGAAGTGCGACCTGACCGGAAAAAGCAATTTTCACGGCGGCGACGAAACGGAGGATTCCCATTCGGTTTCTTATCGGAAACCCTCTCCTTAATCTTCCCTAAAAACTTCCTTCATGGCTCTAATATTTTCTAAATTTCACGCCATAAATTATTTTTTCTCTCCGCCTCTCTCTTCTTCCTCTGCGAGGAAGGAAGAAAAAGAGAACACGAAACTCGTTCTTTGTCGGAAGCAATCAAATGGAAATTTGTTTCGTTCGGCAGCGGAAGAGCGCGAGGGCATAGTTACGCGCTCTCGTGGCATAGTTATGAAAGGCGAGATTCTTCGTGGGAACGAGCAGTTAAGATGTTTTAAGCCGGAAGAAAGTTGGAAATTAGTGCTCTCGCTTGCTTCGTATGAGATTAAGATGTAAATTAGATTGTATCTGAAAACATTAGCGTAAATCTTCAGATAACTACGCCCGTATAAGAATTATAAGAATTATCTATTAAAAGTTGAGGGCGGGGGTGAATTAAATTTCGGAGCAAGGAAAACAGAAAGTGCCGGAAGGGAAAGAAAGAGAGAGAGAGAGAGAGTCTCTGCTGCTCTAAGAAATATTTTCACTTGAAGATCCATAGGTTGTGCTTTTATTTTAAAGCTGAGCAGTCATGCGTTGCCTTTTTGTTTTGGAAATTTTAATGAAAAATTTCAGCGTTTCGTCCAATTCTGGGCTGCATCAAAAGAAAATTATTTTCAGAAATGCAAAACAAAAATTCGTGGGGCTCAGAATTTGTGCGCGCTATAGTTTTTAGTGTGACGTTAACACTAGTGTTGAATTCTTTCCACACGACCGTGATTATAACGTATTTTGCTCGGTTCTTTTTTTCATAAATAAATGAATGTTTGACGCATATTTACGCACACGCACCGTAAATATACGTCAAAGCACTGAATGACCACCACCATCACCTGTTACACTGGCATTTTGATTGAAATCACGTGAGCGGAAATGGCGCTTTTCCTCTGCGTGCTGAGTTTGTTTGGTTTTTACACGAAACGATTTCCTTTCAGACGAATTACAAATTATTTAACCGAAACCTGTTTCCATTACTGTTTTTTCTTGCCTGCAGACATTTTGGCGCCGAGCTGATTCAGCACTGTTATTTCTTTTGCTCCGCTTATTCTTCCTCTCTTCCGCCCTCGCTCTTTCTCCTTCTTTCTCCTTTTTTACTTTTACAAACCACTTTGGTTTTGTTTTCTTACTCAGCAATGACATGAAGACCTGTTTCTCATTTCCTCAGCTCATTGTTTCCTTTAATCAGAATTTTTATTAATATTTTCCTATTGTTGCTTTTTATACTTGATAAAAAGTTTAATACTTGATTAAAAAACATACTCGATTTAAATTATAAATAATCCGAAAGTTACAAATAAATGACAAATTTACATTTAATAATAATAATTAACCCGTTCT
This sequence comes from Brueelia nebulosa, assembly GCA_028293925.1. NCBI lineage: Eukaryota > Metazoa > Arthropoda > Insecta > Psocodea > Philopteridae > Brueelia > Brueelia nebulosa. Next base: position 221,669 of record JAQIBA010000135.1, on the reverse strand, counting down.
CAACTGAAGAACATCCCCTGCCAAAGAAAGAAAAGTTCCGTCTCGATTCGGGAAAACGTTCCCGTGACGTCACAGAAGGAATCGTCAGGAGATCAAATCAGGTTCCGATTGTTCTCCTCGAGAAGCTCGCAAATCACGGGTCAGAAAAACTAATTTATTCCCATGAGCCTCTCCCGCAATTTACATAAATTATCCTTTTTAATTTTTCTCGGAAAAATTAAAAACTATAAAAAAAAGCTTATCTTTCGTCCGACTGGGAAAAGAGGAGGAGTCGCTGTTAAAGCTTTTCTTCTAATCAGTTGGAAAAACCCCGGCGAAGCACTTAATTCTTTTTCAAATTAAATCCCAAATTAATTCGTTATGTTCCCAGTGAAGTCCTCCCCGGGCGAAAGGGGACTAACGCATTGCTACCCAATGGGTGCAATTTGGCTCTCTGCCCAAAGCACTTGTTCTGTGCAAGAGAGATACACGAATATAAGATGCCAGTCTGGCCAAACGCCCAAATGGAATGCGCCCTGTTCTTGTTATCAATTTTAATTTAATTGGTTGCTGATACTAAGCACTCGCGAACCCAAATAATTCGGTGGTTTTTGGTGGAACGAAAAAAATCTTTCGATCCGTTCAATGAATTTTCATTTGCTCGAAGAGGCAAGAAAAACTTCCACTCATTTTTCTGAGGGCAAATTTTTCAGTTTCGATCTCATTTTCATTTAGTATTAGAAATAAATATTTCAGAAGCGGTGCAAAGTAAACAAAAATGGCCGCTTTGTTTAATTTTGCATTGCAAATTGACCTTTACTTTTTTTTTCGTCGACATAGAATAAAAGTAAAATAAATTTTGCGCACAGTACAATCAAACTTTAGTGTGAAGTAGGATCAAAACAATTGAATTTTTGAGTATAATATGTTTGAAAAAATTCGTTAATGAAAGTGGAGTATCGCGTGACGTCACAAAATGTCGCACACACGTGACTTCTCCTGTATTTTGAATTTCAGCAATTTATTTCTGCTTTATCATAGCGAATATTGTAATGAAACATAATACGAGAATATTGTCGGGACATTTGTGCAAAAATTTAGAAGAAAAAATGACCTCGAAATCCCCGACAGACAAAGACAAGGTAAATAATACCGAGTAATAAATAAAATAAGAAAAAACCGTGGGCGGATTGAGAAAAGAGGGATTTGGGGCGAAAGAAAATATTTCACAATGGCGGGAAAAGAAAATAGATTTTGAGGTAGAGGAAACCGCGGCCATTTCCTTAATTTTCAACGGTCAAGTAAAGGGCTGATTTTCTAATGAGGGATTTGCAAGTAAAATGACGGGGAAGACAATCCTCCGTAAAAATTTCCATTCCGTAAGTCTCTGTTGAGGGGAGGAAATCAAATTCCGCTTCGAGATTCACCTTTAATTAATTTAAATGATTTTCCTTGAGTTTTGCTCACGGCAGTTCGGTCAGCGACGAGGGGCGTCCGGGGACGTCACTTCGCTCGAACTGTTTGCTCACAAAACGGATTTTCTTATTAAAATTAGGCAGAATTTACCGTTTTGAAAGGCTTTAAGAGAGAGCAAATATTTGGCGAACTTGTGAAATATTTGATAAATTTTTAATTGTAAAAATATGTCAAATCAAAGAATTGAACCTGTAAAAGGTATTGATTGCATGAGGAGTCATTTTGACCCCTAATGTAGCTTGAGTTGGGAATTTTTTAGGCGCGTCTGGTGTTAAATTCATGATCCGAATCAAATTCCACCCCCCAGTGCCATTAACTGCTGACGTGGGTTCAAACAGACACTGAGAAACTTTCGACGGGAGCAATAATACGGAGAGAACGGGGTGATGTTGAGAAATAAAAGAACCGTGAAACGATTCGGAAGAGGAAGACGAGGGAGAAGTGGCTCTAGATATTTCTCCACTTTTATTTCTTAATATTACTTTTATTGCAGAATGCGCTTTCGCTGTCTGCTTTGATTCAACTCCGAAATATTGTATGTTTTGGTGCGCTGGGGGTGGGACAGAATGCTTGATTTGCTCAGCAACATCTCCATATTGTTTTTCTCTTTAAAATTCGGGGCGAAAGAAACCTCGGCGAGGAAGATATTGCCACGACCTCTAGGCCTTCATTAATAATAAAATAATATGTATTAACCGTGTATAACTATGTAATTAATGGCAGAAGCCACTAAAACCTGGAGTAATATTCTATATAATATTCTAAACACATTACACCACAGGTTTGAAAAATATACAACAGGCAGATCTGCAGTAAATACACAGATACGACAGCCTAAGTCATATTAATGGTTACACTACTTCTGGTCTTTAAATCCCGCCGTCTATTGCTGCCGACTCAACCTAACCCCGCATCAGTAAACATTACATTAATTTTTTATATTTTTATTATATTTATTGTAACAATCCCTTCAGGAGTTCAGTTCCCGCGCGGGCTGCCACATTTACAAAATGCCCTCTGTGAATTCTAATAGATTTTCTCTTAAATAAAGACGATAAAGAAAAAAAAACAAATAAAATGTTGATAAGCGACATTAAAATAACCGTTCCGAGAAAAAGATAAATCAACTGATGATGAGAAAAAATCTCTCAAAGAGCTGAAACTGTTTTCTTGTTATTTGTTAACTCTTTTAATTGGACACGTCTCAAAGTAGAATTCTTGGCGTTCTTTGAACATTCTTTCCGTTCCGCAACAAAATACTTTTGAATTATTACGGAAACATCATTAAATGGAGAAAAGGAAAAACGACGGGAGTTGGCATCCCCCCGAAAGAATTTTAATATTTTCATCCGCGAGTCGGAAAGCGCCAAAAGTCTCATCTTTCGAGGAAAAGTTACGATTCCCGAACAACCCAGAAAAAGAGATAACAATCTTCTAAACGAGGCCGCCTTTAGTGAAAGCGGAGAAATAACTTTGATATTTACGAGAGTTAACATGTGGCGGTTTGGCTGGAGCTTCTCCATAAACTTCATTAGCGAAGGGGTTGAGTCTTTTCCGCCCCCGCGCCCCCCGCCCCCTTTCATCCCCTTCTACAAACTCCTCCAGATGTCAACTCGCTCCACAAGTAAATATTACACAAATCAGGTTAATGCATTTAAAATATTTACCTTTTGCCCGCCCTTTCCCATTCCTTCTGGCTTATTTCACAAATGAAAAATGATTTTCGGGGAAACCAAATTTGAAAGCAGTGGCAACTTCTGCCGACGCTGACGGCAGCCCTTTCCCCTCGCATTCCCTCTTCTGCCCGCAATTGGGATTCTTTCAACAAATTCGATGCTGATTTCAAAGTTCGGGCTTTTTGCCTCTCTATTGGCTCTTCCGCCATTTTTAAGATTTTCCATTTTATTTTAAATTATTAATTCTAATTCAGAGAGAAGCACATTTTTAAAATTCTATCTATTTTACCGAATTTTTCCCGTAAATACTTTGTTTAAAAACCAAGCATAATTCTCTTCTCCTTCTTTTCCTTATCTTTTTTCTGTTTTCATTCTCTTATTCTTCTTATTCTCTTCCCTTTTCTACTTTTTTATTTTCTTATACATATTTTCTTCTTATTTTTTCAAAATATTTGTTTTTATGTCTATTGTTAAATGTTTATTATATTTATAAGTGTTCCTTTATGTGTGGCCCGCCAAAAACTTTCCAAATTTAAATTGACTCGTTTTTTAAAAAGGTTGCTCACCCCTGAAATAAATCATTAATTGTGTATGTGACCTCAGCTAACGTTAAAGAAAAGCGATCGAACACAGAAGGACTTTTTATTGGGACAAAATTTGGCCGATTCAGGCAAAAAACCTCGACGTCGAAAACGCATGAAAATTGCAACCTTTTTCGCATTCCTTTTTTTCCTTTGAGGGAGCCGGAGGGATTCTGTTCTGCGTGGCTTGCAGAATAAAATGAAGGCTTTGAATTCGTTTCATTGACGGGCGGAAAACTTTTCAAAGGAAGAAGAATAAGAACGGCGGGGAGAGGGGGAAATTATAAAATTATAACTAAATGCAAAATCGGTCAAAGTTTGAATTAATTAGGAAGGCGAATAACATTAACTGGAGCGCTCATCGCTGACTTATTCTATCTTTCTCTCTCTCTCTCTCTCTCTTTGGAAAGCGAGAGATTAGCATTAGAATACTTTTTTCGCTTGATTTTCGTCAGCATTCGTTTTCTAAGCCTCTGGAGTTTTGTCTTTTCCTTAAATATTCACTCTCTGGCAATTTGAGATCAAAAGAAGCTTTCCTAGACGTTACTCTAAAATAATATTGTTTCACTCAAATCAATGTTCTTCTCTTTCCATTGTTATTCCATTGGAAATCCTCCACTCTTTCCGCCTTCCGCGTGATACACTTCACTGCCTTATCTTCGACTCTTTATCTCTTTCGACATAGAAATGAGGATGAAAGGCCGAAATGCGTTTATCTTCTTTTTATTTATATTTTTTGCTTATCATTTGTAACTTTTCCTCAAGGATTTTATACATAATATATAAATTTAATTTTGTAATACAAAAAACCTTCTGAACAACTGCAGTTTAAATAAAAAATCACTCTAAACTCTTAAAAGATCGCTAAACATTAATTGAGGTGATGGGTACATTTTCCATTGGTTGCTGACTCAGCCATGTACCGCAATAATTAAATATAAAAATTTATTACTCTTATTATACTCGGGATCTCGTTGCGGTTTGCTTCGGGAAAATACACACACTCTTCAACAAATGAATATAAATTATAATAAATAAATAAATAAGATAATAAACTTTTATCCATATAGAAAGCGTTAAAACTCGTGAAAGCGTTTGCGGGGATGCTCCGCACGTCAGCATTAACATCAAGTTATTATGACTGCTCATCGAGCAGGCCGCTTACTTAGAAACAATGTTGCACGAGCAGAAGGCATTCTACAGCCTTCGGCCGATGTAATTAAATTTCAAGAGCCTCAGAGAAGCGATGAAAGGCCCGGATTTATTCAATGGAGCCCAGGAAAGACTTCCATCCCGTGAAAATTCGCTTTCCCACAAGGAACCAACCGACTTTCCACTTTTTAATTTCATGTGCTCTCCCCTTGGCACCCCCAACAGGAGGAATTTCCTTTCCTGGCCTTTCATCTCGAACGAGACTAAATTGCCTTTAAAATAGATAATATTTCATGGCGAAATGGAGGACCATTCGGGCCGAGAGTCGTGTGAGGTGCCCCCCCGCGTGGAAAAGCCCCCCGACGACAGGAAAGCTCTTTTCAAAGCGGCGTGGAAGTCCAACAGGATTGCGGTTTTCGCCGGGAGGAATGAAAGGCTGAGGTCTGCGAAGCGGTGACACCCGATGAAAAGTTTTTGAAAATTTTCTCGGAGGATTTACGGGGTAATTTTGGAAAAAGCTTTCGAAAAGGGGGCAAAAATTTGAAATTTTCAAACGAACTAATTTTGAATGATGCACTTAATAAATATTCATCCGCCTCCCTCGCGAGCGATAATGAACCGCTGACGCCATCTTGCACTCCATTCATGACCTTTTAAAACGCTTTTTATGTAATTTCTACCATTTTCGCATTTGATGAAATGGTGATCAACTATTATGAGGTGAACTGAAGAGAACCTCTTTATTCTGCTTATCTCTTCCTTTGGCTTCAGTTCTTCCTCAGCCTTTCACTAACAAAGATACAATATGGGTTGTCTTTCTCTCCCTTGTGGTCGGACCGCGTCCTGGACGGAAGAATGCTTCTGCTAGCCTTCGGGGCGCAAGAAAGGGTTGAGCGAAGTTCCTTTGCTGTCAGCAACGTGTGCAAAGTAACTGAGAGAAACCCCCGGCAGTCACTTTGGAACAGCACTTAAAAATCATGAAAGTGTAGAATTTTGGGGGAGAAAAGTTACTTTTCTTTCTCTGTTTTCAGTTTTGCCGAAACTTTTTCATTCAAATTCAAAATCTTTTCTTGACAATATTTTTAAAATATTAACTTAATGAATTTAAATAAAGATTTTCTCGTGAAATTATTTTGAGCCAACAATTATACATTCATACAAAAAACAGCCGAAAAAGTAGAAAAAAAACTATTCTTTTATTCTTATTCTTTTTTATCTTATTTTCATTATTCTCTTCTTTTTCTTTTATTCTTGTTATATTCCCTTTCTTCTTCTACTATTATTTTCTTATTGTTTTTTCATTGTTTATTTTATTTTACAAATGAAATCCTAATTTGTTTTATCTAAAATTTTTTAATCTAATGTTTAATATACATAAAATTTTGAGAATTTTTATTGCTGTTATTTTATGCCTATAAATTTCCAAATTTAAATTGTCCCGTTTATTAAAAAGGTTCCTTACCCTTCATGTAAAATATAATGTACATTATTTAAAAATTTCTTCTGTTGAAACGACCCTGAATCAAAGCAAAGATTCCAATTCAGAGCAAAATGCACATCGATGTGGAATTTTCCAAAATGGCGGAAAGAAAGGGACATCTGAAAGAAGTGGGAATGCAGAAATTCCCGGGAGGAAAGGGGGAGGACAGGAAGAAATTCGCTTTGATGAAGGGCCGTGTCAAAGTTGTTCGAAGCCATTAATTTGTCTTCTGCTCCGAAGCTCCGAATTCAAATCAAAGAAAATCCTAAACGGTGTCATTGCATGAGCGTTTCCCCCAAATCTCGGATTTGTTTTCACTTTCACATTCAAATGAGAAAATCAAGTTTTTATTTACATTTAAATTGAATGAATTTTTCAGGCATGTTGGCGCTGTCGCCCAACCTCCCCTCCCCCTCACCCCCCATCGCCCCTCAGGAAATCCTCAAAAATTCCGTTTTGTTCGCTTGTTTTGCATTTGAAGAGAAAACAAATCGAATTTAGACGTCTCATTCGCATTAACATTTTAATTTTTGCATTATCTGCGCCGATTGAAAGTTTATACGCGGATTTTACGTCATTTAAAAGCTTTTAAATGCCGAAGAGATTTTGGTTGACACTCAAACTTCATGTGATTCCAGTTTTTCAGGAATTAAGGTCGAATTTTGGGTTTTTTTTCTTTTTCTTCACTTGTTTTTTTTCTCCGGTTTTCATTCCGAGTTAGAACGTAACGCGACAGAAAAAAGCTTTTTTTTTAGGCTTTGAAATAAAAAATTAATAAAAACAAAAACAGGAAATTATTTAACCGTTTCGCAATTGGGGGTACAACAAAAAAATATTTTTTTTTTGTGATTTTGGAGGGAAATCATTTTCAATTTCCACCAGCGGTCATTTGATGTTACTTTATGATGCATTAAATCCGAATTTCACTGAGATTTTCTCAGGGAAAATTAAAAAAATAAAATATATCTCGAGATGTGTTTTAAATTAAATATGAAAAAAAAGGTTTGTGTTGAATTCAAAATGTCACCCGATAAAATCTTAGTTTTTGAGAGGCATAAATAACACTGAAAAATTTCCTCCTGCTAATTTATTGCCGTTTTTTTTGTTGCAGGTAAGTTTTTTCAAAATCATTTCCCTTTGTCAGCTCACGGATTTGGGACCGAAGCAGAATAAAAAAGACTTCCTCACCTGAATTTCTGCTATGCTTTCTTCTCTCTCCTCCGTCTTCGTTATGGACACCGTAATTAAACAATTAATCCCTCTCCAGATAAATATTTTGTAAGAAGACGCCATTTGAGGTCACGTGACACGCACCCGATTGCGCCCCCTATTCAACGGTTAATTTTTGAATCCTAAGAAGGACTCGCAGAAAAAAGCTGTCGTTCCGTTTGCACGTGTAAAAAACCAAAGCGCAGTCATTTTAAAGTTTAATAATTGCAGAACTCTAAGATGAGTTAAAACTCGATTAGATTTTAATGAGCAAAGCGATTATCAGAGTGACCGATTCAAAAAAACGTTAAGATTTTGAGAATTTTAAGATGAATATAAATCAGTTTTATTTTTGGCTTGAAAGATATTTTTTTAAGAGTCTCATGGTGTATCATTCCGGGCGCGAAAAAACCTCACAATTATTGTGAGGAGCCATCATTTTTGTTCATTTTTCGCGCGGTCATTAATTGTTATTATTTATTTTCTTCATTTGTCTTCATCTTCAGAGCCCCCAAATGATTTGGGGGCAGTATCTCCACGTTTCCAAAACAATCGGAAGATGTGTCTCGATTTACTTTTATTTTTTCCTTTTATTTTAAAGTAATTTTTAAAGTGATTGTTTAAATTATTTTTTCTTATTTTCTTCATTTTGAAGTAATTTCTTTTTAATTCGCGTTTCGTGTTAATGATATTATTTAGTGATGATACGTGTCAGTGGAACATGGCGATGAGGTAATCATAGATTGTAAGAATATTTAGTAGAAAAAAAAAAAAAGTTTAATGGGTTTCCAAATGGTAACTGAATGATGTCTTTAACGGAAGCTCATTTAATTAAAATATTGTAAGCGAAGTCATAAGTTCGGTTTTAGAATCGTATAAACGAGAAAAGAATGCCAAAGCGAAAATGAATCAAAGAAAAGGTTTAAGGTGAGCGGAATCGTAATTTATTCAGGTGAAAATCACCCCAGGAATAATTCGTGAAATTCTGAAAGGAAGTGTCAAAGTGAAAATCTGGGAAGGGTGCAACATAATTTAGGGGTGCACGTCAGGCGAATGCTCGAGAATTTTGAAGAATGGGGGAAAAGAGCATTTTTCATCCCCCGGGGGCGAGGTCGAGGGTTGAACTTTCCCAGACGCCCTTGTTCCTCCTTTTTTCCTCCCCGATTTCCCAAGAAGTTTGCTTTTCTGTTAACCAATTAATTACTCGATTAAAACCTTTTCCTTCCCTAATGAAAATCCACCTTTGGCTTGTTCAATTTATGAGAGAATGTTCGCCATGTGGCAGTTTCACAAGCAGATCTCTCAAAAGAGTTAATATCGCACTAACATAATCGTGGCATGAGAAAAACCTCTCAATCTGATGCCACTTTATTTCCCAATTTGGCCTGCTGTCGCTGTCTCTCTCTCTCTGCATTGAGCTGTTGTTCCCAAATGGAAAAAAGTAGATAAATGAAGTGAAAGGTGGTCGGGGAAAGTTAATGAAGAAAAAGTTTGACGGGACGTCGAAGCAGAAGACAAGTTGCTTATAATGTGGCTTTCGCAAGAAATGCAGCCGTAACGACGGGGAAACTTTCTCGAAATTGCTTTCCCGCGCCCTTGTTGTCCCCCTCTCACCCCTCTCGCCCCCTCTCACCCCCGTTTTAAACATCATCTGTATCCTTAACTGGCTAATAAATAAAAGATAAACTTTAATTTTCTCTCGAGCGCGGCTTAAAACCCTTTTATTGACATTGTCAACTTTTCCTTGGAAACAAGAATATTCTTTAAAAAAAAAAAGTTTATGACTTTAAAGAATTCATTGTAGTTTTACAATCCGTATATTCACGTTTTAAATTATAAATTATACTGCCGCGTTGTTAATAATTACGTTTTTGAATATTTTATTATTTGAATTTGTGATGGTGATTTTCATTTTTATTTGAAAGTTTCCTTTTTACTGTTTATTTATTTATTTTTAAATGTTCTTCTTCTCTTATAAAAAGTAATTTTGATCTTCGTCGTGTAGACGTTTTGTCTTTCTTTTTTTTTAAGTGCAACGTTGACACTTTTTAAAGTATTGCAATTAACGACTGCATAAGTTCTAAAATAAATAAAAAGAAAGCACAATAAATTAAAATTTACTGGCAATAACAATAAAAGATTGTAAAAATCCAAATTAAATATAAGTGTGAACAATTTATATTATAAAAAATAAACTTCAGTTAAATAAAATCAACACTTTTTTATATATAATATAATGTATGCTTTGTTCGCCCTCAGGGTTTTAAAGATGTTTTTAACATGTTTAAAACCGTGCTTTATGTAATATATAAAGAGAATATAACTATTATTTACAAAAACTTACAAAATATTATCTGCTTTATAAACTATGGAACTGTTCTGCTACAAAATAATAAACAAACAAATAAATGAATGACTAAATATTTTGCCTGAGTAAACTGAAAAGTGTCTGAGGCAAAAATATGATATTAATAAATAAACAGAAATACATTAAAAAAATACATATAAACGCTAAAATACTCTTTTTTTTTTAAAACATTATCGCATCTTATTTTTCTTTAGTACATTAGAAAATATTTATTTATCCTTCGAGTGAAAGATAAAATAAAATAAAGAGGACTCTCTCGAGCCAAAACTAAAAAACCTCACTCCCATGAAATGTTATATTAGATTAAAGGCAAAAAAGGCCCTTCGCCCGTCCGGGAAAGGTTTAATTTTGGAAAAAACAAAGCCTTCATTAGGAAGGCGGTCGGAGGGCATCCTCCCCGAAGCCGAAGCCAGTTTAAATCAAAAACGTCAATAAAATGTCGGCCAAGGCAAATCCTTCGATAAACAAATAAATAAATCAACAGTGATTCCTCATTTGAATGAATGCGAGCTCTAAGTTAATTAAAACACTCGTCTATCAAACGTTGTCCCGAGGAGGGAGGCCCTGTGCTGCAGTGGGTGCGTGGGGGTGGAGGGTGGAGGGGCGAAGGAGGGGTGGAAGCCGCCCCGAGGAGAGGAGGCTGTTCCTTAGCAACAGACACGGCCTCCAACGAGGAAAACATGAGCAACTCTTTCGCCCCTCATTTATTTATTTGTTGACGTTGCTCTTAATTTTTTTTTGTTTCGTGCATATTTTTCTGCGCTCGTTGCTGGAAATAGAAGCGAGTCCTGACGAAAATAAACAGGTCTAAATTGGAATTTGAAGGAATGAGAAAGAAAGAAATTTCGTCGGAGTCAGAGAAATAAAGGGACGCTTTATAAAGATAAAAATGAGGGAAAATGTCGGGGGTTCCACGGGCGAAAAGCGGCCTGAGAAACTAATTCAAAAACGTGGAAATTCGTTCTTCTGGAATGGAGAAAGTTTAAGAATTTCCGGCGAGATTTTCTCGGGAAAACAAACTCAAACGCTTTTTGCATGAGAAAATCGTCTGGAGTTTCTCTGCCAAACGACGGAAAGTTGTTGTGGGGGGGCGCGGGGGGCGCGAAGGGGCGAAATGCCATTCGCGTTTCACCAGGCTCCAGTTAAGGGAAGAAATTCTTAAAAGTGCCTAAATGTAATAAAGAATTAATGAAACTATGAAGCCGTGTTCGGTCCGTGTGCCCTTCGCCAATATGTCACCCAATTTAAGGTTTTTCAAAATAAGGTTTGACTGAAAAGTTGCTTTAACGACTCTTCTGAAGAAAATTTTGACGTGTCAAGTTCAGTTCAAAACAAATGGAATTTTGCTACTGTATACATTAATTAATTTATTTATTTTTCTTTTCCCTTCTTTGGGCCAAAACATATTCCGAACATTTTTCTTTCAGACATTTAATATTTATTTAAACTGTTTCTTTATTATCTGATTCATTTCTGTAGGCCTAAATGTTTGGCTCACTCCTAATGGAGCCCCAGAACCGATAAATTTTGTTTTTTGTTCTGTAAAATTTTTTTTGTAGTTCTGTAGAATGCATGGGAAAAAGCAGGGTAAAAAGTAAAAGACTATGAAAAAGAAAAAAACAGTGAAATAGTTCTCTTTTGTGTTATTTTATGACGCGTCAGTTAAAGTATATGTGAGTAGGAATTACAATAACTGTTTATTATACTCGTATATTTAAATAAAAACTTGTTTCCCTAACGCGAAAATGAATTCGCTTACGATATATCTTTCATAACAACTTTATATCGACTTTGAAAGTTTTTCCACCTGCAGGATGGAACGGCAATTACGGAAGGAATAAAAATGACAAAAGAGATAATAAAACAAAAAATTATTTATGCAACGAAGTTGGAAGGGAGGTGGCATATCTGAAAAACTGCTGGGTGAGCGACGTATCCGAAAGCAGCTGTCCCGAAAGCGTTCCGATGGTTATTTTCCAATGCGAAAGCTCTTATTTCTCGAGAGAGGAGAAATTCTTTTATGGTGATAAAAGAGCAATGTTCCAATAATCGATACGAAAAGGATGAGAAATAAATGGCCGTCACTTACAAATTACCGGCTTTCCATTGCATTTTGCCCTCGCGGGTGATCGATGGTTTGGATGAGGGTGTGAAGCGATTGGGGGGTGGGAGGGGGGTGCGGGGACAAAGCGGTCTTGGCGCTCAAAACGCTCATTAAGGGATGCCATTGCTTATGCATGAGATGCGAAGGCCCACATGAACATTAAATACTTAAATAAGTTCTTTGAATGGATTCTCTGGTGAAAGAGAAATTCATTTCAGTTTCCGATTGAATGATAATTGGCTTTGTCGAACTTTGCATTTGCGGACGGGGGATGAAAAAGAGAAAGACGCTTTGTATGTCCTCAAAATACTCGCGATTCGCACTCAAAACCGATTATTTCCCATCTTAAGTAGAAAAAATATAAAAAAGTAATAAAAAATTTTACATTGGATCGCATTCCTTTATTCTTTCTCTGTATTTTACAAATGGAAAATTATTTTCGTTTTTGGTTTATTTATCTGTTTTCGAATTCTCGAATTCTATTTTAATAAACAAGCCATAAACTGAAACTATCATCATTTGGACTTTTAATTGTTTTTTAAATTTCCTCCTCTTAGGAGTTTACGATTTTTCTTTGAATAAAAACAATTGAAGTTTATATAATATCAGAAAAGATTTTCATCTTGTCCCTTTTAAAAGAATTGTGCTTTTCAGCACTGCTTGTGTGTACAATAAATAGGCCTAAATAAGTATGAAGTTTTTATCACAAATTAATGCATCTAAATACAACAGTAGATATTTAATAAATGCAGACGAATAACAATTAATAGAGTCATTTTGGTTTAAATAACTGCAGAAATAATTACGGTATATTGTATACCATCGAAAGTGCAAACATTCTGACGGACAACAAACCCAAAGTTAAATAAAATGTCCTCATAAAACTTTTACTTGTCTTCGCCTCAGCGAAAGCTCTGTCCGTCGACCCATAAGTTTCCTTGCCCCGCTCGTCCTGAGGGAGCATCACCCCCAGCATCGGATGCCCTCACATTTACGACATGTTTCCACCCGTCACAGCTGCATCCCCTTTTCGTGATAAATTCGCAATGGGAAATCCGTGGATGATGACCTTTTATTTGAACTTTCCACCATTCGGTCGGTGTTAAAAGATCTGTTTAGAGAAAAAGATGAATGATAATTACCCTGAAGTCATGTTCTTCCATCTATTGCTTCTACTCGTTTATTTGGGGTCCGTCCTCCTCGTTATAATTCTCCAGACGCGCAGCAGGTCTTGTCTGATGGTTGAGGCCCAGATCTGCAGGTTCTCCCATCTAAGAAGAAAATATAAAGTGAAATTTTGAAATAATTGTATTTGTAAGTTATTAGAATTTACATAAATTCTAAAATAGTTCAGAGTATAATTATAAAAGAATACCTAGGGGAAAAATTACTTTTTCGCAATTTTCAGCAAAACGATAAGTTTTATCGTAAAATTAGTTCAGACAAAAATTGTAGAGCGTAAAATTATCTACAAAATCTATATCTATATTTTTGCCTAAGAGCTACCGTTTTTTACATATAGCGATTCAAAAACACAACCTGTACAAATAAATATATACTTTTTTTAGGTGGAAAACGTTACTTAAATTTTGTTAGTCATCAAAAAACTACAATTACTTATCTATATTTCTGTTATAATTCGGTATATAGGATGAAAATGTCTGCTCCACTAACAGAAATATATTTTGAGGTTAACTGCCAAATCTTTGCTTTTAAAAATTACTGTTTTACATTATTGTTAATTAGTACATAAAAATAATTTTAAATTAGCCACGCTGAGTCAGCATTTCCTTTGTCCTCGTTCGCGTCCCTTTTCTCTTCTCTCCCGACTCATCCGCACATAAAATCGTCCTTCGTCCTCTTTTGTTTTTGTTTTTTTTTTTTGTTTTTAAGAGAACGTACAAATGTTTACTCTTTGTCCTTTGTCTTCCGCCTTCTCATCAACCCTAACAACCCAGCCTCCCTCGGCTGAGTTCCTGTTTCCTTAATAATGGCACGTTTTTGTTAGTCGGAATGTGACAATCCAGGGAGGTTTCCCCGCTAAGGGGAGGAAATTCGAGCTCACCTAAGGGAAAAACAAAAAATGAAGGGACTGCAGTTTGTTTGGGAATAATTAGAGCCGTTAAAATCGTATCAAATTTCAATTGAAAGTTTAAGGAAGTTACCCTGAAAGGATACGAAACACAGGCCAACCTTCCTAATTTTTAATTGATAAAAACAAGCCGAGAGAAGAGAGAGAGAGAGAGAGAGAGAGAGAGAGAGAGAGAGAGGATAATATATTACACTCTCTTGAATGGAACCGAACATTTTATTAGACCAATTTCCGGTCAAATTATTTCCTTTTAAATTGAAAATGCGAGAAGAGCCTAAAAGGTTCGAGGCCGGGAAAGTGTTGAGGGAAACCAAAATAGATGTTTAAAATTTTAATTTCCACTCGAGATCTCCATATCTGGCCTCGGTTTGTCCGTCCGCGTGTCCGCCAGAAACATTTATCTCAGTCCTCTCCCACTCATTAATCTTAGTCTTTAACCGGATTAATGAGGAAACCCGTCGGGAGGAAATTCCCCCAAATTTCTAATAATTTTTCATTTGGTCTTTTTAATTTTCTCGAGGGGGCAGGGGGGGGGGTGAAAGCGGGCGGAAGAGGACCCTTCAGCAGAAGGCTTTGAGACGAGCTCTAATTGGAATTCGGGCTCTTGTGTTTCCCGGGCGGAACCCAAATTGTGCAGGGCGACAAATGAGAAGTTGGCCAAAACTACTGTATCAAACTGTATCGTATATGGCTAAGCCCACGTTTAGAGTAAGTACTGTATTATGTGCTTGCTGAAACACATCCCGAAACAACCAATGCACCGGGCAGTTTCCATTTAAAATGGTTCATTGGAAGCCCCACTTAAATTCAGGCCTCCTCTTAATAAAATTCCGGCAACGAAGCAAATTAATGGCGGTCACTATCCATAAGAAGGGGGAGCTTACGTTTAAGAGATTTTCGCTCTAATAATAAATAAAACTTTCCCTCAACACCTGATCTCGTAACTTATAACACACAACCTCTCTCTCTCTTTCTCTGGTGAACATTCTTTGCCCTTTTTTAATTTCAAATGTTGACAATAAAGGAAATAATAACGTTGCAAATTTAATAAAAGACCTCGACAAGTGCAAGAAAGTGAGCGAAATTAGCTTTTTATTCCTTTTATGAGGCCCGCATAGTTTCCCCCTCGACATTTTTGCTTTACGTTTTCATTACCTAATAATGAGGCCTCGGCAAATTATTTAGAAAATTTTACAATTAAACAATGGCCGAAGCGCCTTCCTCCATTTGCCGTGGCCAAAGGAAATTTATGCGCGGTTCCAGAATATTTGTGTAGGAGAGGGATTCCTGTGGGGGATCCTTGGGGAGAGGTTAATTGGGAGTAAAAACTTGCGGTTTCGAGAGGGCGAGAGATTCTTTCGGGCGAACATTGTTGGGGGTGGGTTCGTTCTCGTTTTCCGATTCCGGGTTCATTCGGCGTGAAGCCCTTTCCCGCACAAAATTATATTTAGGGGTTCATATTTGAAACGCTTATTTAATTATTTTTCTGTTTGCACCCCTCGCGTAAGGCTTGCACATTTTACAAGGATATACAGTGGAAATTTTTATGGAAATAACCAAATAATTGTATGTAAAAAATTCTTAGGCTCAATGATGCATACAGAAAGAAAAGAACCAAAGAAGAAGAAGAAGAAGAAAAAAAAAGAAAAAATACAAAAAACAGAGAGTATTTTCCATCAGGGGAAGAGAAAAGGGAAGAAAATGGCGAGAGTTTGACCTCAACTTTTGAGCTCGTGGAAAATCTAATTAACTGCCTTAAATCCAGATGACTTTTATTCTAATCCAATCGGTGGAACCTCCCAAACTCTAATCCGACACGCAAACCCTTTCTCGTTCCCCCAAAGGGTTGAGCTCCCCCCCCCCTCGGCCGGCCAGGCACAGGCACACGGCGTGGAGGGGTCGGATGCGGGAAATTAAAATAAAATATTGAGCCGGGGGTAAATTCAATAAGTATTGCCGCGTCATCAAAAGTTAGCTACATCGATTGAATTTTTGGGATTTAGCCAAAGCGAAGAGTAAACCGATCTAAACTCTCGAATTTAGTGCGCGCACTTTTCAAAGAATATACAGCTCTGATTATCTTGCAGAAAAGTTAGGGGAAACTTTTAAAAGCTTTCTGCACCGTTCAAATTTCAATTTTTTCTCCTTAATTTTTTTATTTCAAACCAAAACCCGTACGAAGGTGAATAAGGTTTTATTCAAAACTTCCTCGGGAAAACCGATTTCTCTTCCTCCTGCATTTTATTGGCTCTTTTCATCCCATCCATGTCTTTTCATAATTCCTCATTTCCTCTATTCAAATCCTCCCCGTTCCAATCCTTATTGAAACTTTAATTTCTGCCTGAGGAACAGCGCAAGAGCCAGGTTCTTTTCAACTGCCCAAATGTTGTAACGGTTGGTCAAAGGGGAAGTGCATAATTTGCGCGTGAACCAATGGAATTCTCCCACGTCATAACTTTTTCAACCAATCAGAATTCCGTTATTTCTTTCACGTTCTTCCACTTCCTCATCAGTTTTCTTTTTAATTATTACACATTTTCTCCCGATTTGGGGAGGCCTAAAAATGATTTTACCAGTTTTCAAATGACTCTGTTGGGTAATTCCACGTGAAGGGGGTCGACCTGTGGCCACCGACCCCTTTCACGTGGAATTACCCTGTTTCATTTTCAATTCAAATCTGTGCTTAAAAATTCTCTTTGGAACCTTTGAAAGCCACATTTGGAATAGATTTTCCCTGGAAATGTCCGTCCATCAACGGTGTAATTCATAATTTCAAACTTCTTTTCGTAATGTTTTACTGAATATGAAACAATCCAAAGCTGTGTTGTGCTTTTCGACCTCAAAACCCATTTAAACGAAGTACAAAAATACACGAGAATAGAAAACGTATAAAATTCGCCGCGAGGGTGGCGCCCCGAGCCATAAAACTCCCATGCGGACGTAATAAAAAAAACATGCGTGAAGTTCAGCAATTTGAGGGTTTCAACCCTTTGTTTTTCGGTTGGGGGAGGGAAAACAAGCGGAAAAGACATAAAAAAATAGGGATTTTTGAGAGCTCATCATTGAAATACTGTCTTAGTTTTGGAGATAACGTCAAAAGGAGGTCATTCCAAGGAAAGAAATATTAAAAATTAAAAAAGAGATTAAAAAGAGAGAAGGACAGAGAGAGAGAGAGAGAAAGAGAAAGAGAGAGAGAGAGAGAGAGGTTTTAAGGCCTGATCAAAGGGTTCGTTTTAGAGTTTGTTAAATTAAACTAATTTGCGACTGTCAATCACAGCGGGTCTTTTAAAGGAAAATTCGAAAACAAAAAGTTTAGCAACTAAAATAGTAACGATTGATTTTAAAAAGATTTAAGGTAGAAAAGAAACGGGGAAAAGATGAAAGAAAGTTATTAAATCCCGAATTCCAAGCTCAAATAAGCTCTTTGAAAGCCTATTAGGAAGAAAAAGGAAAAGGAAAGAAGAGCGAAAACTAAATCAAATTATTTTAATAAAACATGCTTACAAAGTATAAAGGTTTCGAAACATTTAAGCCCCCCCCCCCCCCGCCGGTCTTGAGACGTATAAAGAGACTTGATTTTCTGAGCTATGCAACCCCCCGTGAAAAGAAAAAGAAAAAAAAACTTTTTTGTCTCCCAAAACAGAAAATTGAAAGTTTCCGAGCTTTCGCGAAAGCGTTTCAAATGGAAACCGTCGGACCGAGACGAAAATTGAAACTGTTAACAATGCGTGAACCCAATAGGAATTTTTCCACTTCGTCCCCGGCGCCATTTTAAAGAAAAGCCTCCTCCCCCAGTCCTTCGGACAATTTCCCTTAATTCGATCAAAGATTGAGCCGAGAAGAAAACAGAGGCAAGTGGCATTAGACTGGTTGAGCGAATCCAAAGCGCCCTAATTGATTCTCATTCTGGAGCACTTCCGCCTTCGCCCGTGATTTCTTTCTCCTCGACTGCTGACAATTCAGCTTAATTAAATATTATTATATATCAGCACTCAGTGACAGTTAGCGCTTAATATCGTCGTCAGACACCCACTGCCTAATTTTTTTCTGACTTTTCTCAGACTTCCATTGCTCCCTTTTTACACGATGAATAAAAATCACAACTCTTTTTATATAGTATCAACGAATGAATGATAAATAAAGTTTAAATAAGGCGGAAGTGTTCTCTCTGTAAAAGGACGAGGACTCGTGGCAGCAGAAAAGGAAAATCCGGGTTGGATGGGAGCAACAAATTTGCTGTTGTTTACCAAAAGCTGGAAAAAAGGGGGCCCGGAAATCCAATTAAAATTAAAATTAATGTTAAAATAATTAAAGAAAATCCTGACGAAAAAGCGGGTTAATGAAAAGCTAATAAAATAAAAAATATAATTAAAATATAATTTTATTAGTTTTTAAAAATATGCGCCTATTTGCGACCATTAATTAATTATTTGTTTACCTTTATTTTTATACATAGATTTTTATTATTGTTTGTGATATTTAGTTTTTCATCTTTTTTTAGATTTTAAGTAAAAAGACTATTTAAGATAAACTGTGAATGTTAGGCCACAACTGCAATTTTTAAATGAATAATTTATAAATCTTCCCCGAAGAGGAACAAATATATAATTTAAAAAAAAACGGTTTTTACAATTTTATATTTTCTACGTCCGGGACAGGGAATGGCAGCGCTGCGGGCGGCAGTTTTCCGAACTAAAACTTCTATTATGGCCTTTCCATTAGCAGAAAATGGATTTTTGGATTTCCTATTGTTGAATTTTACTTTATTTTTTATTTTTTACGTTTTCTATGCTTCTGACAAATTATCCAGTTTTTCCTTGGCCCTCCTCGAAACCTCCCTTCCATTTCCATTCATTTCTTGCATTCGCAACAATCTTTTGTTGTCCGCAAATCGGCTGATCTCATTCTTTCTTCCCATATTTTCACATGTGTGCGACTTTTTATTTCTCGGGGGCTCGGGGGTCAAAGGGGAACCTTTCAGTAACCTTTCCCCGTCCCCAAATATAAAAATTTTATTTCACAATTACCTCATCATGAGTTTTACATACAATGAAGAGAATCTTTGGAGTTTGTGACTTTTTTTTTAGAATTTTACAGAGTTTTTCGCGGTTTTAAAAATTTATTGCATATAAAATCAGATCATTTTGTTATTCTCCCCTTTATGAGATTCGCAGCCATAAATTGACATTCTGATCGTCCGTTCAGTGTTGAGGTTATCTCTTCTTGAGAAATGATCCCAAAGCCAGATGAAGTGGCTGCCTTGCCGAGATGCAATCTCGAGGAAAGACGGATTTTATTTGCTGACGTGCTGACAGAGCAGTGTTTGCACAAGAAGAATCGCGTCAGTTACCGAAGCAAATGGCCGCCCCTGCAGGTTAATGTATAAGTCGTGTGGACGCCTTAAAGTGAAATATTTTTCCGGCACATTTTATCGAATTCTTTGCCTCGTCATTTATCTCTTTGTTCTTGGCAACCTTTTAATGCTTTCTTCGGGTAACCCCCTTCTTTTATTTCTCCCTTTATCACATGCTTGGCATTCCGCATTTCATTTGACATCCATAAACTGACATCGTTCGCTCGTTTCCACTCGGATTTTACCGGTATTCGACACTTGTTACGCGCGCTCGAGTCGTAAAAAGGAAAAACGTCACCAATCAAATCCATCAATGGACATTTTCAACTTGAATGCGAACTAACCGTTTAACGGTCATACATAATAACGTTGACTCACGTAGTAAGAAACTGCTGACCGTTAGTTTAATTTAACTAACACTTTTTCCAAGTTTTTATTAAGTTGAATTTCCAATTGCTACACAAAGATTTACTACAAATTACAACGATAAAAAAGAAAGATTTTGAGAAATATATTTAACAGTTGACCGTTACAAGGTAAAATCACTTCTGTGATCGTGCAGCGTCTGCGTTTGAGACTCAAATCATTTTCGTCGACCCAAAATGAAAACATTTTAAGCATAAGAATTAGCAAAGGGAAAAGAGATAAAGGAAATGAGGACGAGAAAATGACGGTTATAAAACAAAGAGGAAGTTAAGGTTATCACAATGACAAAATGTTAGAGATGATTTAAGAAAAGGATTGAAGAGTTGCGAGGAGCCAAAAAGAAAAGGGTAGAGCTGCAAAAGAAAGAAGAAGAAAAGAGAGACAAAGAAAATAGAAGAAAGAATGCAATAATATCAGGAAAAATATAATTATAGAACAACGAACAAGCAAAAGATAACCTTTTACATTTTAATAAATTAAAGTTTAAACAAAATGAGGAGTTTCTTTTATTAATAATAAAGATATTCTTACTCGAGAGCGGATCGTACAGAATTCGTATAGAATTCACTTCTCTCAACTCCAAATAAACGTCCATTTCCTAAAAAAAAAAATTGTGTGAATATCGCGAATAAAGAGTAATTATGTCCGGAGATTCGAAAAAGCAACGGAATTCGGCCATTTTAAAGGCTTTTAAATGCAGCCGAAGGTGAATTTGATTTCTGAACGCGTTCAGAAGGGGCGTGTGAGTGTCTGAATGAGAAAAAGTGGGAGTCTGTCGAGGACAGGAAAAGGAATTTTCTCTCCGGTTATTTAAAATAAATAAATAAAAGGAATAGTCTCTTTGGAAAATATTACTCAAGAATTTCCATCTGGTTTCTGTTTATAATCTCTTCCGGTTGCCCTGACAACGGAAAGAGTGATTGCGTCATCACAGTTTACTCGTGACGTCATAAGATGATTTATTACAATTTTCCAAATGGATTTCCCGCTCCCTGACGAGCTTGTTATTCCTTCAGACCTGTTCGATCCTGGCCGCCATCTTGGAAACGAGGGATGAACAGGCACGCATATCTCCAAGATAAGGAGATATCATTTGTTCTCTCCTTTGGAATCAATCTCGTTTAATAATAATAATCGCACGGATAAGTGTAAAGTAACAATGGCGATTTTGTGGACAACACTTGACAGAATTCTTGAGTTTAGGTTTCTTCTTTTCTTTCTTTTTCTCCTATCTTTGATCTTTTGCATTGATTTTTATTTATTTTACAACTTTTTAATTCCTTTACTGACTTTTATCTTTTTCTATTTATTTGGCTTTTTTTCAATCTTTCTGTCAGAAAGGCCGAATACCTGTAAATACAGTATGTTATAGGTCATTTATAATTTGTTTTTTATTTCTTGAAACGTGAAAGTCGTTTGATAATTTAATTTTTGACTCAGTCACAGTTAAAAGGAAAGGGGTTTTCGAGTTGTGAAGTTTTCCGAGGACCAAACAGGAACTGGAAGATGCTGACTAGTGGGAGGATTGAGTGCTCTCAGCTAATGAAAAGGCGAGCAAAGCCGGAAAATTGTCTTTAATGACGGGGCTCCGGTTTTACTTGCAAAACAATTCTTGTTTCGGGTGGGAGAGAACAAATTGTAACAGACAACCGAGACAAGTTCCGCAAAGTTCGGGACGGAAACGGGTCGAATAGTGAAGCGTTCGCACTCAGACTTTCGGAAAACAATTTAAGAAAAGGGAAAATTAAAGTCATTAAGTTTTCAGATGCGGAAGAAGAAGCGAAAAACTTATTTGGATCGAAGATTTGCCCAAATGTTGTTTTGTTTAAAATGCACACACATACGTAAGGGGTTGTTTTTTGTCGATCCCTTAAAGCGTGAGCTCAAAGGTCAGCAGTTGGATGTCCCTCGCTGAAAAAAAGCTCATCAGTTACTTAAAGTCATGTTTTCTTTTTCCAGGTAAGAGACTCTTTGAAAGCAGAAGAGAAGTTGCCGAAGTTGCACACAAATTGAAGAATGGCTTTTTGAGAAAAATCAGAGAAGGAAATCTCGACGGAGGTAACATAAACAGACTTTCTGTATTCTTTTTCCATCGTGGAAAGTTTGTGGCGTTGCGAGGGGGGCGGCTGAGAAAACTCAAAGTTTGACAAAGTCAAATGATCGAGATGATCTTCAGGGGGATGGCAAAAAGTGGCAAAAAGCATCACCTAAGGGCGAAAACTACCAAGCGAAACCCGACTTTAAATGGCCTTTAAACTCGGCGCTGTTGGTTAAATTTCAGCTGAGGACTTAAAATTCAACCGACTAAAACGTCACAGATAATTTATGAACGAGGACCAAGAGCATTTTCGTGGATTTTAGAGCTCAAACATCGCCTTTACCAGTAATAGTCTCTTCGTATTTTAATTGAGACAGTCGGGGAAAAGATGGGCTTTCGTTGCTGATACCTGACTCGGAGTGATGCCTGATTTACCCCAAAATGCCTTCGCCCAGCCTCATTCTTTCCTTTGCTTTTGCCTGGAGGACAATGAAATACTATTCGGAGATAATTAGATAGGAAGAGAAGCGCAAGAGGGTGTTTAAAAGAACCCAGAAAGAGAATATAAAAAATATTAAAAAGAAAATAAAGGAGAAAGAATATAAATATAAAAAGAAGAAAATGGAGAAGAAAAAGAAATAGGAAAATAAGAAAAATAGGAAGGGAAAGAAAAGAATCTGAATTAGATGAATAAAAAAAACAATAAAAGATGGAAAGCAGAAGAGGAATAAACAAAAAATAAAAAAGATACAACAATAATTCAAAATGTTTAACAACAAATAAATTTAAAGTTTAAAAACTTTAAAAATAATGAAACACCCGAAAATTAAAATAAAAAAATAAATAATAAAAAGCACTAAATAATCATTTAAGGTCATTAACTGATTCGAAAGTTCTTTCCCATTTATGATTCGTTTTTTCCAACCCTTAACCAGTTAGGGGATATCAATTCATTATTAACCCCTTCCGTTGTGCGCTTAAAAAAAGAGTATTAGCTCACTATAACGCGCCTCACGTTTTCAAATTTGACAACGTTGCAGAAAACGGCAACTCTGTCAACTCTCGTCTGCAGGGAAGCAGTCCAAACAAACCAAAAAACAGAGCAAATTCCCTAGCATAAATCATAAAAGCGGAGAAAAGGCGTAGTTTTTTTCCATTATGGCGCAGAATAAAGAAAATGAAGAAGGGAGCCTAATAAAGTAGATGAAATTTTAAAGAAACGCTCTCCTCTTTGGCCTCATTGTAAAAATTTAACTAAAGCTCCTTACAAGATAATTGCTTTTATAGTATAATAAAATAGTTGGGGAAAAATAAAATATATTTTACCGTATAAATACGAAAGAGGACGACTTTCTTAGTCGAGAAAACCCTTCACAATTTCTAATTTACTGGTCATTACGCCTTCCTCTCCATTCCGCCATGTTTAAATTGCTCTGCACTTCCCATTTTTACACCGATTATCGCTTCCTTTTCTCTTGGCGGAGTGGGGGAGGAGGAATTCATAAATCCACCCCTTCCTTTCACGAAAGACTGCCAAACCTTTTCAAAGACAACGCCCTCACGCAGAAATGTTGAACACGCGGACTGAATTATTACAAGTTTTCACTGGCCGAAACTCAGGCGAAATTGCTTCATTCCCCCACAAGCCCGTGTTAATTTCTTGCAGATGTTAAGTAGAGAAAAGGGGAAGAATGGGGGCGAAGGGTTGGAGGGCCGGGGTTGGGGGAGCCTATTCAGAGGAAGGAAGATTCCTTTTCGACGGGAGCGAAACGCATAAACGAGGCTCACGTACGAGTTGCTCGCGTTTCTGGAAACTCTTGAAATTTTATATGCGAAACTGTGCTGGAAACCTTTGGAGGGAAAGTTTTGGGTTTCGGCCTTTGAAGCCTTAAAAATTTTTCAAAAGCAAATATTTTCATAAAAGAACCTAAGAAATTTGACTTTTATTTTCAGGCATGTTTTTCTTTTGAAAGCGAGCCGGGCTCTCCCACTCGAACACTCGCCAATGGAACAAAGGGAACAACACGTGTTTCCTTCCAACCCCTCACTGGCCTGACACCCCCGAGCCGAAACAACCCTTGGGTTGACATCTGGGGAGCCAAATTGAACATTCATTCACGCCCTCAAAAAAAAATTAATTTTTCATCTTCCTGAAAATACACGTGTTGAAACATTCGGAGCAAAGAACAATACCCCAATACTATTGTATTATTTTTTAGAATTGTATTGTCTGTTCGAGCCATACGTAACTTTTTTCTTTGAGTTATTATTCCATCTTTTCTGATCACAAATAACTTTCGTTTCTGTTAAGTAGTTTTAAACTATTACCTTTTTTCTTTGTTTGTTTCTTCTTTTGGTTTTTCTTCACATATTCTTCCGTCTTCTTTTGCATCTTTCAGGTAGAAGGTCACGTGGTTCCTCCATGCTGTCTTCTAAGATTCTTTATATCTGTAATAAAGATTTTGAAGTTGAGAAAACGTTTTCTTGTGTGTTGATCTGCAATAAACGGGGGAGAAAGAGGAAAAACGGTGTAAGGGACGTGATGGCGATGGTGAGGAGGTCATCGGCGCCCTTCGCAGCGCTTGTTGTGTCAAAGTAAACAAGGGAAATAAAAGTTGGGGAGATAGATGAAGAGAGTTGATGTGGAGGATTCCGAGAGGAGAAATGGAGTTTTATGTTGTCAAGAAAGCGGAATCAGTGACGAGAAACAAAAGGATTCCAAACATACAATCTTGAGAACCTCATTTCAATTTCATTGCAGCGGCTTCGCGTTTTAATTATTTCTTCTGGTGCCACGTTATAATTCAGCCGTGTTTTACTGCTTTCAAATCTTTTTCCTTTGGCTTCGCTCCCCAGATATTCTGTTCTCGCGGCAAAGGAATCGAGGGCGCGCGGGTTTTCATTTCATCACATTTCGAGTGCCAAGACGACATTTTCCTTTCTTGTTTTTCTCTTTGAATAATATGGAAAATTATCTACGAATTTTAGAATTTACTTTTAATCATTTCGTTGGAATTAATTATAGAGACTTTGTAGGAAAAAAGGGAATAATAAGTGGAAATTGTGAAAATTATAAAAAAGGAGAACAGTTGAAAAAAAGGAAAAAGTAAAAGAAAAAACGTAAAAGCGGGAAAAAGATTGGAGGACAATAGAGAGAAACAGAAAGAATTGCTTAAATTAAAAAAGAGGGAAAACGAAAAAAGAGGGAATTCCAACAAATTTTACTTTACAATCACAGTAATATACGTACTGAATCATTGAGCAATTCTGCCCCAATGTCCATCACTTCCTTCGATGTCCACCGCCTTCTCTCATCTCAAGCGAAATCTCGGTTCGTAAACAACCTTTGGAAGCCAAACTACTTGTTTAACTTGCGGACGTCTCCATTTACAACTCGTGAGTTACACCAAAAAAATTCTTTCGTGAAAGGAAAAGGAAAGAGATGTAAAGAAATGAAAGATTTTGTGGAAGACGCACAAGAAAAAATAAAGGCAGAGATTTCAAATATAATCCAGAAGAACTTTGATGTGGATATTTTAAAAACGAGAAGGCATCGCTCGTCTCAAAGGAGAGCGCTCAAAGGAACGGCCGAATTAATTCAGGCTGCTGGGGGCGCGGATTGGCGGGGGGGGCGCGGGGGGAGGAAGCACTTTGGCACTTGCGAGATATTAATTTAAAATTAGAACAGTTTCTTATTAATAATATCCGGAGTGAGCTGAATCTCAGCGACGTCGGAAGTTGTCTTGAACACAACAAAAACAGACAAATTTCAAGTTTTGGGGGAACTGAACAAAAGAAAGGGAAATGAAAGTTTCTTTTAAATCTCCGTTAATGCTAATTTACAGCACTTTCTGCGGAAATTTTCCAGCTTGGAATCGCTGACTCACGAGCCCCCGCCATCGAACAACCCCCACTCACTGCTGCTCACGAAAGGGTTGCCAAAGGGTCCTCCTCTTTGATTGCTTACTCCTGTCAGTTAGCACAAAATTATTTATTTATTGTGTGTTAGTATATAGATAATTTAGAGGAAGAAAATTGCACCATTTTTCATAACACTAATGCCTCCATTTTAGCTTCAAATCAGGACAGTAACCACAAGTTTTTTTATATTTTTAAAGGAATACCAACTCTTTTTCTACAAGTAGGTATTTATTTTCAAAAAATTACTTGGATTTCTACGTCTGGCTGAAAATGGGTTAAAATATTTTTCTTAACTTTGCCGTAAAAATTCTGGGTGAACTGTCGCCAACTAATCCTTTAAGTAACGCTGTGTTTTAGTGACATCTCAAATTCAAAATTAGTCCCCCCCGAAGCCCCGAGAACTTCGCCCTAATGGCCGCTCCCTGCGAAATTACCGCAATTAGCCCCGACGAGGACGTCTCAGCTAGGAAAAAACCCGGAAATAAATATCCGAGCCACGACAGAACGCTCAGCTATTCACCCCGAAATAAATTCTGAGCGGGGAAACGGGGAAACGGTGTTTGAGGGGGGCGGCCACCTGCCCCCATCTCGAGCCCTTTATTCTTTCGAGTCGCCCCCGAAAGCAAATAGATCGCTGCTAATTTTCTATTAAATGCTACAGAAAAATCCATTTTTATTAAAATTCACATCGTGAATTTATGAGAATTTTTCCCGTTCTTTGATACTCCCAGAGATTAATTTACTCTCTAAATAAATCTTTCTCCTCACTCTCGCCCCTTCCATCCCCTTCCGTCCCCTCCGCTTCCTTTCACTTACTTTCACCTCCTTTCACCTTTGTTTCCAACATAATAACACATTTTTTCCTCTGGCTTCGCCCGAAGTTCCCGGACGGCGAAACGGGGACTATTTCGTTGGCAGCAGTGACAACCCTTTCATTTTAGATGGCGAGCGGGAAGACCCCCAAATCACCCCAAACTGATTCGTTAAAAGATAAAAAAAATCTCGGTCCGTCTCCATTACTTTGTGAAATTCCATCCGAATAAAATTATCTCGTCCAAATCGAAATCCTCGAAACTTCATTTTGTATTTCGGAGTGTCACCTTATTTTTCTTTCCCCTTCACCCCCATCGCTCCCCTCCGCCCCTCGAGCAAAAAGTTTATATTTTTAATAAAACTTTTTGCCTCGGAAAAGAAGCGGGACTTCAAAGTCTCCCGAGTTGGCGTCCATTTTGAATTTTTATGTTTGGATCCTGATTTTGAGTTATGCGCTCGACCCTTCGTGACTCGGGGGACCCCGGGTTCACCCCGTGGGGTCCTGTGTTATTTAAACGCTTTGGGAGCCCCCATTCAATTCTGAATGGCAGCCATTTTCTCTTGTAGATAAAATCCATGCGAGATAAATGACTAGGAAATTGAATTTTGTATAATTGACTTTTCGTGTTCGTTTGTGTAAAAATAATTCATAGTTAACGTACACAAATTCTAGGCTGACTTATGTATAGTATGAATACACCTACAGTAATATAAAACGCAGTATAAAACAAACACTTATAGAACAAATCATTGGTTATGCAATAAATAAATATATAAACAATAGATAAACAAATAAAGCGTTAAAAATGCATAGATAAATAAATATATATTAAGTAAGGAAGAAAAATCAAATATAAATTTGGTTTTAATTAACATTATTTATAGTTTCTAATATATTAAATTATTTTTGCGTTTTTAATTTAATATCTGGTACTCCCTTTCGCTCTGCTCAAGATATATTAAAATTAAAAATATAAAAAATGTAAAGTATAAAAACAGAAGAAGTATAAATTAGATACAAATAAATAGAAACTTATAAAAATGAAGAATTTTATTAATTAAATTATTAAAAATAAAAGTTTATAATAAGTTAATCAAATTAAATACATACAATAAGTTTTACGTATAAAAAATACACTAGTATAATAAATTATTGTAATAATATAATTTTTATACAGTGTTACAACCGGCGGAAGCCGCTTAAAGCAATATTTAAGGTATAACATTTATAGGTTCTAAAATCGCAGTACTTTAGATACACATGCTTGATAAATATACAACAAATGCATCATATACGGTACATATACATGTGCACATCGAATGATGACTGCCGACTCGCCTCAGTCCCACGTCAGTAAACATTATATTATTTTCTCTGTATTAACACAACATTATTTGTACCCTTTCCGCTGAAACAAAAATATAAAAATTATTTTATTTTTAATTAAGTTTTCTGTCATTAATTAGTTATTGTATTAGCGATTGCCACCCGAAAGCACTGCTTATTTCGCACTGCTGGATTTTCACCAGTGGCGTTTGGCCCTTTTCCAGTTCATTTTTTCCACCTCCTTTTGCGGCAACTTTTAATTTGGCTCCTCGCCGCGGACACCTTCACCACCGGCATCCCCTCGCGGGGGAAAATTTATAATTTGCCCGCTTGTGGAAACGGAAGGCGTGGCTTTGAGAGGAGAGACATAATTTTGCGGGCGAAGGGAGCGGTGACAAGGATGTTATGGAAAGGCATCAGCCCATGAAAAACCGTTCGACTCAGTGAATTTTTTAACGAAGGCGACCTAATTGAGTAAACGCTTTCGCTTTTCCGCTTTTCCCCGGGCAGTGATGTGGCTGCGACGGGAGCAGAAGGCGAATGCGAGCAGAGGGGAGTAATTACGGGAAAACGGGGGAAATGTCACGCGAAAAAAGAGGACGGTCATCCTCGGCTGTCGTCCTAAATATTTGATTGAGGTTGCTGTCGAGCATCACAATGGCTCCGAGACTCAAACAAAGCCAACAGACGGATTTTTTAGTTACATTATTATCAAACTTTAACTCGGGTTCGAAGAAGAGAGAGAGAGAGAGTGAGAGAGAGAGAGAGAGAGATCGAAAATTCGAGTCTCGAGAGAGACCTTATGTTTTGGATTTTCATGCGGGGAAACTTCCGGGAAAAGCTGCTTTCCTGCATTACAAAATTGGAGCTCCAATTTTTTCCCATCATAACTCGTAGAAAAAACTTTTTCCTCTCTAATTTTTATTCTGATTTTTTACTTTTTTTCTAAAATCTATTTTAATTGGGGTCAACGTTTTGACATTTTCAGTTACTGGGAAAAATTTTATTTCAGATTTAATTGACAATAAAGGGAAAAAGGCCATTTAAGTTGTGTTTATTCCGTTCGCTGACCAAATTTTACGTTTTTCTTTAAATTTAATTCCGCCGAGCAGAAGCTGACAAAAGAATCTCTCATTAAATATGGGGGGCCTTTGTAATTGGGGTCAGCAAAGCATTTTCTGCCTATAAAATGATGACGTGGGGAGTATCTCGTGCAGAAAATGTTCATCTTCGTGAAAGAGAGACATATTTTCCCGCTGTCCGCCATCTTTATTTCAGAATTTAATGCACAAATGGCTTCGAGTGCTGAAATTCTTGTGAAATTCGGGTGGGTGGGGGTTAAATCATTCTAAGGGATGCTGACGCGGGGGTGGATGGGATCATTCGGGGCGGTAACAATCGATAAAGCTTGAAGCGGGCTGATCGCCCAAAGTCAGCGAAAACCGGATCCAAATCACCCATTGAATTTTATGATGTTATAATGAAAGCGTTTTGCGGACGGAAGAACATTCTGCTAAGAAAGTTAACGGTATAGTCCCGTCCAGCGTCAAAGACGTTCAAGGAAGGCGCCAAACATGCAAGAGCCGACGCTCCCGGAGGGAATTCAAGGATACCGTATCGTCAGCACTCGATAAAAAGGCCCTCTAATCAGATTAAGCAGTGCGAAATGCTGTTTCGCTCGACGAAATCGAAAGTAGCGCCGCTCATAAAATCTCCCACTTTTCAACGGGGCGTTTCTTTTGGGAAATTTTAGTGAAATTGCGGTGGGACCGCTTTTGGTCGCGCACCTGAACGTCTCCCCGTTGTTTGTGGGGGGAACGCGAACGAGGGTTGACGTGAGCATCGTCGCATCAGAAACATCAATCATAATTATAATGAGACAGGAACGAGTTGAAGAGAAGTTGAGATTGCAACGCGATTAAAACTTGGATGCGAGCGCTTAATAAATTACAGATGGAATGTTAAGTGGGAACGGATCCGGGGAGCTTTCTAATTACGCTATTCTCTTTTGCTCTGTGATTCCCCACCTTCGATTGCCCTCTTCCTGCTGCTCCTGTGCATTGCAGTGTCCCCATTCAATACTAATAGCCCTACTTACTTCTACTCGTTGGCCCCGGCTATCCACTGCTGACTCCTCCTGATCCCAAGTCAGTAAACATTGTAGTATTTCATTTACAACCCCACGAAAGTAAACATCACATTCACTGCTGTGTAGTCATATTAATTCACACTATTTATATTAGTGTTGTATTATTATATTTATATTCACACTGCCTTTAGGAGCTCGGCTCCTGGGTAAGCTACCTCACTCACCTAAGTGAGGGAGGACAAAGAGAGGAGAGAGCCGAAATGGGGGCCGTTGCCCCTCCCAGACCGGAGCAAGATTTTTCATAAAGCGAAGCGCTCGGAGGGAAATCTTTTAGGAATCCATTTTAGAGAAAATAAGAGCGGGGAGAGGAGGCGTGAAAGAAAGTCCCGGATTTCCCCGATAGGAGAATGATTTAACGGGCTCCATTGAAGGGGAGGAATTCCAGGTCAACTGATTTGTAAGCTTCAATGAACAATTTTTATTTTATTTTTCTCTGAGCCTCCCCGCTTGCCGGAATCGGAATCGGATTCCGTCACATTTTCTCCCCGGTTTTCAAGTCACGCGTCTGAGAAAGCTCAAAAGATTACGCCGTCTTTTAAATTTATCTTAATATATATGCTATAAAAAGAGGGAAACATTCGCGTTGCAGTGTTTAATCTCTTCCCCGGGGGTTGAAGGACGTTCGGGAAGAAGCAGGGGCAGCCAAAGTTCGTACAAGGCAAAATACAATGAAAATGGGAAGAGTGAGCGGAGGAAAGGGGAGCGGATTGATATTAAAAAAGTTTCTTTCTTTGATTGACGCGAGATAGAAACCAAGTCGACGCGTCCGTCAGAAACTCATTAAAGAGTTTGTAAAAATTTAAGGAGCACAGGGCCCTCATGCGGAATAATTAAAAGAAGTGGGGGCACAAGAAAAGACAATGGGGGGCGGCTGTGGGCATTTGCGAGCCCGGCAAAAAAACGAAACCAAAGAAAGGAGAGGAAAATTCTGGGTCAGGCATCATTAGGAAAAGAGGATTCGTCTAATTTAACGGCAGGAAAAAGACTAGGCAGCACAAAATCTAAATACACCAAAAAAATAACTGATAGGATTGGTATATCCGCCGAAGATCTTTGACAATCTCTCCTCCGCCTCGACCCAATGCCCCCACTCGGTTTAATCCCTTCCCTAATCCTCCCTTCATTCTCTCCTCGGCGAGGGAACGTCATCGTGAGGGTTGTTTCTCACTCCTGCTGAAGAGGCAGAAAAACCAAAGAAAGATTTCTTTTTCAGAAGTTTGCGATAAAGCAAAACATTTAATAGAGCTGAACAGTGATTTCGCTTTGAGTGTTGCATTTGTGTGGCGGCCAAATAAAGTTTCAGTGAAACTTCTGAGGTTGCACGCTTATTTATGTTTCTGTTTACCTCTAATTACATGAATGCAGTTTACAACCAAGAAAACACTTAGTATTGCACTTAGATTGCATCCTCTTCTTCGGGTTTATAATTCAATCAGCATCATAATTATCAACACACATAAAAGTAAAATACACAAATATAAAAAATAAATAAACAAACACACAAATAAATAAACTTTGAGTATTAAACCAAAATTGGGAGATTTCGCCAATAATAACAAGCCTCAATTGGCAATAAGCAAAAATGAAAACAAACGCTCTCAAATGATTCATGGGGGTGTTGGATGGGGAAGGGAGGAAAAGCAATATTTTAGCTTTTGTCAATCGATTAACTGAAACTCGCCATTTTACGACCAACGCCGAGAAAAAGTAACAGATTGGATAAATTAAATAAAAATTTGCAGCAACCCATTGCTGCTCCCAAAAGAAATGTGCATCCATTTGTACAAGAGGACGAGGGGTGAATGGCAGCACAGGAAAGGGTAGAGAAGGCAGTGGTGCCAACCCGTGGAAAAGGTTTAGGGCTGGGGGTGCGCGCATTATCGAGCTCCTCTTCATTAGATTTTCGCAATGAAATAAATTTTCTAGTTTCGTGAAGGATTTTCTAAATAAAATGTTTTCAAAAGTTGGTATTCGAAAAGTTGGAACAATGTTCAAGAGCAGGTTTTTGTTAAGATGGCTCTTGATTAATTACTTCAAAGAGAAAAACTTCAAAACAATTTTCCTCGCCTAAATGGAAAATATTCTTCATTGTACGAATTTCACTTTGGCGGGTTTCCCTTTCCGCCCTCCCCCGCCCCGCCCCCTCACCACCCAGACATTTGCACATCTTCTCTCCCCCGCACAAATCCGAGAACTTTCCTCCAAGTTTTTCACACGTGAAAGCTTTTATTTCAAAATACGCCACAGGCTCTTTCTCAACTTATTGTTGTTCATGCCGTTTGCTCGGCCCGATTCGATATAAAACACTTACTGAAAGCCTTCTGCTCGAATATTTTTTATTTATGGAAACCTCCAAGAGCGAAACAAACAATGCATAGTCCTGTTTGCACAAATACGTACAGTCTTCAGCCAATAGAAAGTAAATATACAAAGTCTTCATGCAAATGCTAGTAACTGAAACCCTGGCGGTCTAATGAACTGTTGGTAGCCCTGAAAAAGTCAGCAGTGCTTCCTGTGTATTTATTTCCTAATCCTATTAATTCATACATTTATTTCCTTTAATTTAATACAAATTTTTAATTCAATTAATTATCTTAATTATTTTTTGATTTTCCAAGGCGTAGCTTTTTGTAACTGTGTAATCAGCCTTAAATTGTACATACATACATAATGAAAAGTTTTTTAGAGTCACCAGAAATAAGTATTTCCATAATTCCTTTGAAAAGATTTTCTTTCTCTTTCGAGGAACGAAAAAAAGAAATTCATTTAACCGACGACAAATGTTTCTTCACGGCCGTTTAATTCCAGTTGCGAAGGTTAATTAATTAATTAACAAAAGTCGGACTAAAATCATTTCAAAATTGAATCGCATTCTATTTAGTAATAATTTCCTTTTCACGTGTGATCGACCAATTAATTTTCAATTATGTTCCGGCAATTTTTCTCTTAATAAAAAGCTCCGGTTCCCTCGGGGTGACTTTATTTTATTTCTCGCCGGGGCGGGGGTTGTTTCTCATAAACTTTCTCTTCTTCCCTCCGGCTCCTTGTTTTATTTTGTTTTCGCCCCTTTTATTCCGCTCAGGTTCTCCCTCTCAAACGTTTCGTCTCTTTCCCAAAGAGTTTCCAACTATTCCCAAAGAATTTCCCTTTGACCTTCGGCTACTCTTTTGTGTTTTGTCCTCCCACAGAAATAATTGTTTATTTATTTATTTATTCATTTGCTCATAGAGGAGACAAACTCTGCTCGGAAGATGAAGCAGAAACATGACAGTGATGTATGAGAAAGGGGAGGAAACGTCCTGGTTTGCGTCTGGCCGAGGAATGTCCTGTGACCCGAAAATAAATCAAGGGTTAGGACGAAAGTGAAAAATTATAATGAGTAACTAAAAAGGTCATTAACGCCTTCGTTTAGCCTTGTATTTTTTATAATTTTCGGGGGAGCGAAGATAAATCTCGAAAATGTTTTATCATTAGCAAATTCCTTTTAATTGCGGCTTTCGAATTAAGATATTAATGGAGACTGATGATGTTTTCATAATTGAGAGGAGACCACGGAAAAACGGGGCCGCCTTTTCGCCCTCGTCCGAAAGAATCGCCCTCACGAAACCTCCACAAAATGGCCGCCCTTCGCATCGATGAAAGCCTTTGTCTTTCCCAGGTCGATTTGTCAAAATATTTCCTGCACTCCGCCCACCGACCGGCTTTAATATTTTATGCAAATCACCGCTGCAATGACTGGATTGCTCCGCCTGTCCGATTCTCAATAAAAACTCCCTTTTTAACCGAGACTCCATCCCCTGAGCTTAAATTATACTCATACACGGCACTTATACCTGATATAATTATGAAATTAAAGGCGAGCATTTCTTTTGTTTGAAAGGGGGAATTTATTAGGGGAACCTCATCTCGTGTGGGGGGCGATGAGCGATCGAATTCGGTTATTGCAATGGGGGATGAATGCGAGGGAAGGAAAGAATGAAGAATATAAACCTGTTGCTTTCGGGCTAAGAAACTCCCGGAGGGAGTCATTCTGGCTTAAATCAACAGGATATTATGCTGTAGCTTGTTTTTATTTTCTCCATGTTTGCTTTCTATTTCAGCAAGCAAATCGCTGACTTACATCCGCCGAAAGGACTCCTTTTCGTTCCCCTCCAATTCAGAGTTTTCTTTTCTCATTCGTGATTAATTATTACAACAAAACGGTGGTCTCCCTTTAATTGTTTATTACAAAATAAACTTTCCGTATACAATCATTTTGTCATGTTTTGATGAGAAAGAGGAGAAGTATCATATTATATTATAAGTATATATCAATTAAATTATAAGTATCATATTATATTATAAGTATCATTTTGATACTTATAAACGTATGTATGCACAAGTTATAACTGTAATTAATAACAAGAATTAGGTATCAAAAAACAAATGTGCGGCGCAAAGACACTTAAATCCGTCATTAATTAAAAAATAAATAAATACATTTCATAAATCCAAAAATATACTGTATACACACTAATAAAAAATATATTGTTTATTATCGTTTCAGGTATGTTTTCCACAAATTGAAAACTATGGAGACAAAAATGAGGAGCGACTCAACTCACATCTTCAAAACCGGCGGCCCTCGAAAGGTCATGTTTTTATTATATTCGGTTAACAGCTTTCTCTGTTCGCCCTCGAAAGCTCTAAAGCTCCAAGAAATTGAGGAGCTGACGAAAGCTAAGCATCTGCGCTCCCGGTTTCTTCCCTTCTGCACTTTGACTCCCCAAATAAACGTAATTTCGTTTGCGTGGATGTGACAACGTTTAATAATTCTAATTTTTATCTTAAAGCCTTGCAATTAACGATATTAAAATTTTATGATTATGTCGCCCGAGGGGCGGAAATGCAAAGGAAACCGTTCCTACGGGCGCGGGGGCGCGCGGGGGGCGCCCTTCGCCTTTTCCTTCCCTTTCGAGATGCGCCTCTCTCAATTAACTTCATTTCATTTATTGTAAATAAATTAACGATAGCTCTCATGTTTATTGCTTTCAGCTTTCAATATTGAAATTATACCGAGGACGAACCGCCCCCGCAGCCTCCCTTTCCCGTTCGCTCCCGGATTTCCCTGGAACCCGAAATCCTGTCGAATGCTCGCTTTATTGCCCTCGCGTTCACCCAAAAACGTTATTAATTTTTTTATCGAAATTCATCTTCTGCTAAAAATTAGATTCGACAACGATTAAAATTACAGATTCATGTAAAATTCCCTCATTTTTAAGTAATATTTTCGAATGAATTTTCATTCGGAATAGAATTTTTTTCGAAAACCCGTTTGAAAACGTACGAAAACTCAAAAATGGCGGACCACTAAACTTTGGACTAAAGCCGTCACTTCGAAATCTTTTAACTTTAGTCCGAACAAGTCACATAAATTTCTAGGAAGATGGATCTTGATGAAACTCTAAAAGAAATGTATGGAGAATAATTATAATTATATAACGATGCGGAGTATAAATCAAAAGTCCTTTAGGGAAAAGAATTGGAAAAAGGTAAAAAAGGTTTTCTCATTTTCCGGTAAAACTTACGGTTTTCTGAAAAATTAGCTCAGGCATAAAATGTAGAGCATGAAATTATCTACATAAATGTATAACTACTTTTTTTCTGTGAGCTACCGTTTCTGAGATAACAGGTGTGTTTTGAATCGTTATATCTCAGAATAGATGTTTGTCTGAGCTGATTTTCAAAAGTATAATTTGGAAAAATTTTAAATAAATTAGAATAAAAATCCGGAAAATGACCGGAGAACCTTTTCTGTTATGTTATCAGGTAAAGACAATAAATTGAGAGAGAGATGTGCACAAGATGGATGATTCTTGGTCAGGGATAATCATCTTATAAAAGAGAGAAAGGCCCTGGTTAATCTCGGATGAGAAACTTGTCTAATTCGCTTGCGTGTGGAACTTTCTAGAATTCTTCGAAAAGGTCCCAACTATTTCACCAACGAATTATTTCACAGAAACCGCGAGAGTTCGCTCCTGACGAAATCCGTTATCGGTTCGAAGAGCTTTAAAGGTTTTGCCCAAATTAATACAGAAAATCTAACTATTATTAATTACAAGAATTATATAAAATTCATCCAGGTTTATTTGACTTAATAAGCGATGAAAAACGATGCAGTCTATTAAAAATAAAAAATAAATACACTTCTAAAAATTTAATCAAAATTAATAAAAAAATAATTATATAAAAATAATATGGTTAAGTTTGAATACTTCACAAAAATACATAATTAAAACTGTTCATAAAAAAATAATAATTTCATACTATTTTAACTGAAGAAATTTTAATAAATGGAAAATATTTTCGTTATTTGATGAGTAACAGAAAAACGTTACTCGGTCCAGGTTTTCTCTTCTTCATCATATCCCCTCATTTTCTCCCCTTTTTTCTCCTTTATTTTCTCCACTTTTTTTTATGCATAATTCATGGATTATTCATTCACGCATTTTATCTAGCTCTTTTCCCTCTTTCCCCTTTTCTTCCCGTTTTTGTTTTCATGACAATTCACAAAAGCATTCTAAGCATTTCACCGATAAAGAAAATATGCGACGGGCGGTGAATTTTGAAATGTTTTTTTTTTCTTTCCGACGAATGAGTATCGTTGTCGACATTAATTGATTTAATCCACGTCCTTCGCCGAATTAGTCGTGGAAAAACATCGGCCGAGATGAAACTCGGAAACTGGTCGGGGATTTGTGATCAGAAACACTCGTGAATTAGGAAAAGTTGTGCAGAGAGAATGGGGAATAAATAATATTTCTATCGGGGGTTAATTTAAAACGGGAGGGGGGGCGGGGGAGGAGTTCCCATACAGAACTTTTGCTTCTGTCAGTTTAAATGGAATTTCTTTTGGAAACGCCGCCATATTTCACATTTATCTTGATAATGTCTTCCACGGACATTGCTTTTCACTCAGTCCGAATTCCCTCTCCTCTCTTCCCCTTTCAATTGATCGAGAGCTCAAATTTCGCTTTCCTGTCATATTTTTAATTTTTTTTAACTTTCCGACTCGGCTCATGTGAAATTACCTGCCAAAAGTTAATGAATGAGTTCGCGGCCGATGAAGGAAATCTGCGGATTACCAAGTTTTCACCATTTATTTTTCCCCCGTTTCAAAATTTCAATTAATTTGTCAGCCATTTTGAAGATGGCAAAGTGCATGCAAAGCCATTAACAACCCGAAACAAGAAAAGTTGACCTAATGTCCGCATCATTAGGTTGTACATTCATTTATTTTATGTTTGCTTTCCTCTTATTTATTTATTATTTATTACTCAAGACTGCAGCAAATAA
This sequence comes from Brueelia nebulosa, assembly GCA_028293925.1. Taxonomy (NCBI): domain Eukaryota; kingdom Metazoa; phylum Arthropoda; class Insecta; order Psocodea; family Philopteridae; genus Brueelia; species Brueelia nebulosa. Next base: position 184,190 of record JAQIBA010000135.1, on the reverse strand, counting down.
TCAATTGTTATTTTCATTAAATAATTCGTTTCTTTTAACATGGTTACAAAGAAACTAAAAAAAGAGAATGCGGTGAAATTTTATAATCTTTATTGCGGAGATTAGATGAGATTGAGATAAGTTCGCCTTCTTCAGCAACAGAAATTTATCTGCGGTTTTTCTTACCTCCGGTCGAGAGGTTTCAGACAAACCCCAAACCCCCTCAGAAACCAAAACGATTCCTCGCTTTTAATCATCAGCCTGTGTTTGTTTACGTTAAAAATTTGCTAAATAACTCCTGAATTCATCTCATCAATTTTCCGGCGGCCATCAACCGCCCCCATTTCAACGCTCGTCCCCCTCGAATCCAAAATCCGCATTTAACGTCATAAAGGTGGCCATTTTTCTGAATTCGGGAATGGGACGTTCTGATTGGCCGTTTCGGGCCGTGACGTCATTGAGAGTCCTATCAATTAACGGCGAGCGAAGGTTTCGCTTTACGTAAAATTTCGGTTTTTCGTCGGAGTCGGAGCAGAAAAATTGTTATTGGTTTTGAGTTTTTGGGATTAACACATTCCCTCTTTCCTTTCCTGGCTCGCTTTTCCCTTTTCTTTAATGACGCTGCCGAGTTGAACCGAATTCATTTATCAGTTGAATTGCTCAGATTACGGGAGAAAAAAATGGCGATGCAGAGGAGGAAAAAACCTTAGGAAATACATTAACCGTTAGCTTTAATGTCTTTTAATTTTTCATCGGGCATTTTCTCTTGCAAAGTTTTTCCTTCGCTTTTCCCCACCAAAGAGAGGAATTTGTGTCCATTGTTAACTGGCGGACGATAACAAAAGTTAACTTTTTTTTTATGTTTGCACAATTTCAAACATATCGACTTTAATTTTTTTATTGGCCTCCTTCCGTTAACATTTTTTTTCTCGTTTCGGGACTTTTTCTCGTGCGTTTCGGAAATCCCAAGGCTCGTTTTTTGTCTTTGCATTTTTTTGAAATGAGACTTTGCTCGACTCATTAGTTTCTTCGATCGCTCCATCGGATATTTACTTTGCACCGCATGCAACAGTTTAAGCTGCGGAAATTCTTTTTGTTTAAATAAGTGCACCCTCATTTTTTTTTAAATCGTATAATTTAAAAAACAAGTGTTTCATTTAAATAGTTGGTTATAAAAATAATGATGATGGAACTGTCCGGAACTTAGATTTACAAGTAAGCAGCCATGTTTTCTTCATTAAGTCAGTAATGTATAAACCCGAGGTGTTTTAAAATTATATAAAAACCACACTAATAAAATAATACTTCAAGTATAACAAGTCCGTTGCCGAAACGAAACACAGATTCAGCACTCCCACCACCCTTGGCACTGACTATATTAAATTATATATTGAAAAAAAAACATTTTTGGCGTCGAACCATTTGAAATTCCAAAAAGAAAATGGCGGCACCGAATGGGTCAATCTTAATCAATTAAATCACGGGGAATTTTTTGCTGACATAAAGCGACGGGGGTTTATTAGCAAAAAACTGGTTTTGGGAATGGCGGGTGGCCGAAACACGGATTAAAAATCAATAATTAAAACATTCCCGGCGCCCCCCGCTGATGACTTTGGCACCTGATGCTGGATGAGCTCAATTCAGCAATTCTCTGCGGACGTCGGCTTTTGGGTTATTTAAAAGTTTTTGCAGGGGTTTATCGATTATTTAGTTGGGGAGATATTTGTTTGTAATTAATCCGTTTGCTTTCGGTTCAAATAATTAATGAAAGCCAAAGGGAACCAATCAAGAGTTGAACGTTTCAGCGATTATGAATTTGCCTAATGAGGCGGTGGCTCAAGTTCAGAATAAGCTCACGGTTTGGATCAGCACTTGTTGAAAGAGATTCCACCTTTCCCAGCATAATTATTTACTTTTTTTTACTTTTCTCTACTTTTTAATTTTGACTTGACTTTTGACCTCCGGACTCGTGAAAAACCATTCGTGAAAAACGTGAAAAAGACAGTGTTTTCTCAACAACATACAACCCTTTTTTTGCACAAAAAATCCACGCTTAAGTTAATATACAATGTCAAAATCACAAATGAGTGAATAAACAGTAAAATAGTAAATAAATTGTCAGTAAATAATACATAAAAACAAATTAAAATTATTTAATAATAATAAAGCAACAAATAATATTTTTAAAATAAAATATTTTACATAATTATACATATTAAATAAATACATACAATTTTAATAAATTCTCATTCAAAGTTGGTGTTATGAAACTGTTTTATGTAGGTATGATAAGATATGAAAACGAAGAAAATTCTTAATCATTACTGAATTGATAAGTTTCTAAAATAAAATATATATTAAAGTAATGGTATAACTGGGGAAACCTTGAGCAGAAGCAAAGGAAAGGCAGAATGTAAAAGAAGGGAAAGGGAAAGAATAAAAGTATGGGCCGGCGTGGAAACAGGTCAACCGAGGGTCAGGGATCGAACATATAAAAGATTTAGGGAGGTTTTATATAAGAAAAAATGAAAAGCTTTCTTTTTAATTTTCCCCGTTGCTTTTCTTAATCTCTGCGAGGGTGGAAACACAATGATATCTGTGAGCCAAATGAAAAAGAATAAAATCTCTCGGAACAAACTGCTGATCTGCGTCTGCTGATGAAACTTTAGAATTTTCTCTCGAATATCGGAAAAGCAACTTTGGACGGTACAAATTTCGAGAGTTTTCACTTCGATGGATGTGAACTCAGCTGGGAAAAATTATTACGACAAATATTATATTATTATAATTTAATATAATAATATATTCATTTGTTTTGTCTTTCAGTGTTTAAAAAAATTCAAAACTTAACCATTTTTCCTTATAATTCCAATATAAAAGTATAGAGAAATATACTATAATATAAAAAAGCTGTTAAACATAGATAATATAAAAATAATATTAGTTGTGATAGTGTACATAGAAGTGGAGCTCCTAAAGATAGTTTAGGTATAATTGTATAATACAACGGTAATAAAAATACTGATAAATACTAAATAAATGTGACACAACGAAATATTACGTGTAATGTTTACCGACGTGGAACCAGAGCGAGTTGGCAACACTGGATGTCGTCTGCCGATTGCCAGGGTTGCCATAATAATACTGACATCATCGTTTCGTCTGCTATTGAAACAACAACGGTTAGTGTATATAATCTTTAACAATTAGTGCACTCAGTATTGAAAATATAAGAGAATGAAAAATCAATTGCTGACTATTTCCTAAATGGTTAGCGACGTTGCGTCTCCGTAAGAAAATAATTGCTCATCAGCAGTGATATTCTAAGTAAATAAGGCGCTTTATGTGTTAACAATGTTGTTCTTTATACTTCACTTAAACTTATAGAAAATTTCATGTATTTCATTACACACGACGCGATATTTTGGAACAATTAGACGAAGAAATACCAAAGTCTCCCGAACGTTTCAGGTTTTCAAGCATCATTATTTCCATTCTTTAGAAACTCCCTCCCCCCCCCCCCCCCCCCTCCGCTTCCTCAAAGGGGTGGTAATTTATTTTCAACTTTCTTAAGCGTCGTTCTCGGAAAGACAAAAAAAAGTAAATTTTTTTCTTTTAAGCAGTTTGGAAAAAACGGAGAATATAAAAAAAAAGGGAAAGAAAGGAAGAGGGGGAGAAACTTTTTGTATTTTTTATTTTTAATTATCTGTTGGCTTCATGCATAAAATTCTTTCAGAAAAGTTTTCCCCCCCTCCGACGTTTCTTTACCTATATTCCGTCCCGGTTCCTTTATAAACGTTCGAATAACTTTAAAACCTTTTGCATTGATTACGTTTCTTCTCACAAATAAGCCGAGGGGAGGAATGGGGACGGAATACACTCCCCCATTTCGTGTAATTCTGCCGTGAAAAATTTTGGGAAACAAAAAATAAAGTGACATTTATAAAAGAGAAGTCAAGGAAGTGAAAAATTTTAAAACGCGTCCGCGTAATGCGCGTGGAAAATTAAGTTTGACATGGAAGAGATCAAAGCCCGTTCAGATTTTCATCCCCCTTCGCTTTCTCACCCCCATTTCTCCTTTGTTTCTCTCCTGGAAGCACCCCTCGCCGGTGTGCGCTCGTCCGCCCCTCAGAAGGCTTCCTGGCCATAGTGAGCGCAGAGTGTAGGGAGAACGAGAGGCGAATTGTGGAGGGCATAGGGAGGACAAAAGGGGCGGAAAGAAATAAAATGGGGGGTGCAGGCTAATCCGCGATAATCTTTTGATCTGGAGACGTTGACGGAAGCCGAGCCTTTTTTGCTCAGGTCTCGCTAATGTATTTGCTCTGGGAAATGCGTTAACTAATCTCAAATCCGACGTTCGTTCTCTTTTTTCTTCTTCTTCTTCATTTCCCTTCTGCCAAATAAATCTCTCCTTCCCCTCCCCCCCTCGTCCCCCCCAAAAAAATTTTAACAAAGCAAATAAGAAAATTTGGTTTCTCCGGGGGAAAATTGAAAAATATTTACACTGAATTTCGTTTGAAATTTATTTTCGAGTTTCCAATTGCAGCGCGGAAAATTAAATAAAAAGGGAAAATCTGAGAAAAACATTGGGGAATTTAGCTGACTTTGACCGGTTGTTTAATTACAGGAGATAAACGGAATGAGAGGAGCCGCCATAGCGGTTATTTATTGTTCTGCTGTTAAGGACTTCGATAATTGAAATTTCGCACCGCGATTGTTATGCTAAATCTTTTTGTCATCTCCAACGCTCCCCCAACGCTCCCCCAACGCTCCCAACCCCCCCAGCTGATCACCACTCATGCACCCCAGGTCAACCCCTCCCCGAAAGTTTGCCTCCTTAATGGAGAGCCTGAAGAATTGGGGGTATTGGGTTTCGGTCAAGGGTTGGAACAATTTAGGGAAATCGGGGAGATGTTTGTCTCCCTAAGGAGTAGAAGAAAGGAGAAGGAGGGAGAAAAGGGAGGGGAGGGCAAACGCTCGACTCCCATATTTTTAACTTTCTTTGTATAAAAACATTACTTCTGGTCTTGCCTGTAGCTGTCCACTGCTGCCGACTCATCTTAGTTCCACGTCAGTAAACATTACATTAATTCTTATATTTATATTAATTCACATTATTTGTATTAGTGTTATAATATTAAATTTATGCTTATACTACCTTCAGGGACTGAACTTTTTGTATTCTTCTTTCTTTTGTCTTTCTAAATTACTTCTTAACTAAAAATATTGCTTTGTATTACTTATATTATGTATTATTTTATTATATTTATAATTTTACTGCCTACTGACTTCAGCTCCCGCTTCGGCTACCACAAACGTCACCACACCGTGAAACATTATTAGTTTTATTAAATGTGATAGTGATTGCATATATAATGTAATTATAAGAATGATTGTAGATTGTTTTATTTGATGTTGTTTATTAACAAAATACTTATATTCTGAAAAAATGAAAACTTCAAATTATTTCTACAATAAAATTATATATTTATACATTAAAAATTTTATCTCTTTTTAAAAACAGTCACAATATTACAGAGTACAAAATATTACACAATAATACAATATATCATTAGTATAAAAATACAAAAAGTTTGAGCTAAAAACTGAGATTCAACTGAATTATAATTTGAGCACAAGATCCACAATTCCGCCTCCAAATGTCCCCGAGCACGATGTCCTAAATTTATGAATTTTCGGAATTGTGATTCCCCCCAAAACGAATTAAAAAAATTACGTCCCGAGGACAAAAAAGAAAAGTACAATTTTCCTGCAAAATTTGAATCCTCCTTTCCGGTTAAATATAAAAATGTTAATAAATTAAAGAAAAAGAAGTTTTCCCCGTAAAAAAGGGTTTCCTCGAAAGAGTCAATTTCTTAATGGGGGTCGCAGTTCCCTTTGTGAAATGCCGTGTTTTTAAATAAAGTTAAGAGGGGGGAGAAGGGGGCGAAGGGAGCCATTTTTCTTCATCCCTCCCCGCCGAAAGAAAACAAAGAAAGAATTAATTAAACGGGCGAATGTTAATGATGAGGTGTGCACTCTTTTTGATTTATGACTCTCGAAAAAATCAGAGGAAATATTTTGGGGGGCGAAACTCATTTCGGGTTCATTTAGTGGATGAGAGTTCACTTGCGAGTAATCAGAATTAATCTCGGGGCTTCGGCTCTTTGTCATCACTTTTCGAACAACGGCGTCGCCATTTTGGATGAGCAGAAGCTCTCACATTTTAATTTTGACTTTGGCCTCCGGATTCGTGAAAAACCATTGGAGGGACGATTTTTACAATAACATACAACCCTTTTTTTACATAAAAAATCCATGCTTAAATTAAGATGCAATGTCAAAAGCCTAGATAGCCACAAATAAATTAATATTTTGAGTCGTTAATTAAACGATGTAATTATGATGTAATTATATACATACTTTACAAAAAAATTAAGTAATAATTCACTTGTGTAAATAAGTAAATAACTAAACAGAAAAAAAAATAAAGTAGAAAAATAATAAGTAATCAGTAACTAAAAACAAACTAAAATAACTCATTAAAATTATATGAAAATAGTAAATAATATGTTTAAATAAAATACTTTACAAAAATACGTTAAAAATTTACAATTTAATTTAAAAAATGAAAATAAAATTTTCTAATATTAAATAATTAACTTGTTATTGATGTAAACTTTTGACAAAATACTCAACAATAAATAAAAAATAAAATTATTAAATATTAAAGCAATAAATAACTTTCAATTGTTCCAAAATGAAAAAAATTTAAAATGAATATTATGATTGTAAGTATAATAATTAAATTAATATAGATAAAATTGATAGAATGTAAATATTATGATTAAATATATATATTTCTGTTCTCCTACAGCAGAAAAATGAATTCTTTCTGTTGCTGTTGCCCTCGAACAGATGTTTCTTCTGCTCTCGTGACCTCAGAGATCTCTTATTTAAATTTGAATAATTTATCAATTTTTTTTTCGGCTCAGAGTTAATTAATCGCAAAGCGAAATTAATGAAGATAAAAAAAGTTTTGTTAGGTAAACAAAAAAAAGGGGAAAGAGGTGAAAATAAATTAACTCCGGAAGAGATTTTAATTTCTTAATTTTCCCTTTATCAATACTCGAAATGAGAAGAGGAAGTTTAGTATAAATCTCAAATGGCGGCGACCGTTTTGTGTTTTCATGGGCTGTCGGAGGGGAATCCGCGGGCGGCGGTGCTCAAAAAGAAAAAATATTTTATTCAGGAGAAGCGGAGCAAATGGATTCGCGAGGATTACGTGACTGCTAAACAAGCAATAACATTGAAATAAATGTTCAATAAATGTTGGGAGAGTACAAACACTCGCACAGATAAACCCCGCACTGAGTAAATGTTTATTCCAATTACGACTCCCGCTTTTTTTTATATTTAATGGAAAAGACTCTTCAATTTGAAAACTTTTGATTTCTCCAATCGATGAACACGAAGAGGGGGGCAGAAGGGGGGGCAAAAGGGGGGAAGGGGTCTCCACCAGTGTTTGATTGTTAGGCGGAGTAACACACTCGCTTTGATTAGGTACAATAATGCACTTCACTCAAAGGCATATTTTTCACAATTGCTTTGACTGAATTGTATATTATTATATTATTTATTTCTTTTTTTTCTCCTTTGTTTTATTCTTATTGAAAGAAACCAAAATGAGTGCGTGAAACCTTCGACTCAAAATCTTTCGCTTTGGCACCCACTGCCGACAGAGTGAGATTTTTATCCATAAAATCTAAAAAAATGAAAATTCTTTTCCACCGTTGGGATTCGAACCCCGTCCGTTCTGCTCCCAACTCATCCCCCTTTCACACTCAGCCACCGCCGCCCGTAAGCATTTATTATTTGAATCGTCTCGAATGCCGAACATGGAACTTATTGTATCTACAAGATGACACAATACACTCTTAGTCAGCGTCCTGCTTTTGTAATATCCGGGAATGATTTTTGTGAGAGGCGTATTCCCCCTCCCAGTGACTCCCAATTACCATTTGAAAATGAAAATATACGAGAAATGTATAAAAATGCTGAAAAAGCGTAGTCGTTTATTTATAATTAAAACCTGACAGTGCTTCTTTCATTAATCAAAAATTTTTGTCCGATGGATGTTTTAAAATTTCATGAAATAATCCATTGATTTTTTTCTGAGTCTCCCCATTATTTTTGCGTGCGTCATCTTTTGATGTTGGTGTTAACACTCGCGAAATTCAGTAGCTAACCGTAAGCAAACGCAAATGGTGCAGCGTTTTGCAGTGTGGCAGAGGATTATTTGTGGGCGTTACGAGTTTTTATTATGAAAAGGTTAGGTTTTGAATTTGGAGGTGGTTGAAAGTGTTGCCGTGAGAGTAAAGGTCAAAGGTCATCAGATGACAGAGTTATCGGCATTAATGGCTCGAGTGGGAAAAAACAAGTTGAAAAGGAAGCGATAATGAATTTGAAAGTTTAATAAGACGAGGAGGGAAGGAAAAGCTTCTTTTCAAAGCTTCCGATTTCTATGCGAGCTCCTCCGGAATTTATTAATAAAACATGGCGGCGGTCTTATGTATTTTTATTTGGAGAAAATGTTTTGTGTTTGAGACACGTTCCTCTTCGCTTCATAAATAATACATGCGGGATTTTTCCTCGGCAAATAACAACAATATCCCGCCTCATCAATTCTCCCCCGTCGCCTTCCCTCTTCCTGTCCCTCCCGAGGGACACTCGCCCATTTGTTCACCCTGATCAACTTTTGTTCAGCCCCATCTATTGTTCAGAAAATGGTTTGGATAGTTTTTCTATCTTTCTCTCTTTTCTCTCTCTCTAAATTACAGAATCAAATTTTTTTATTTTATTTTCGAAAAGCCTTTTTTATAAATAAAAATTTGTTTTTTTTACGATTGAAATTCAAAATTAAAAAAGTAAACATAAATTTTTCGTTTTTCGTGAAAAAATGAAATTAAATTCAGAACAAAAAAAACAGACTTTTCTCACTTTTTGTACAATGATAGGCAAAATGTCCGCCCAATCTGAACATTTGGACAGTTTTATGGCCAAATAATTTCTTAAAGAGCAGAAACGTGAAGAGCAGCCAAACTCTGCAAAAAGCGAGGGTTTTTCTCATCTCTCTCTTCAAAAAGAGAGAGAGAGAGAAAGAGAGAGAAAAAGAGAGAGAGGATCGTGGGGGTAAATTATCTCCGACTCTTCCGGGGAAAACAACAAACTGGGCAAATATTTGTTTTCGGCCAATCGTTCGTCTTCTTCGTCCGATTCGGCCGACGAAACTCTGAGGCGGCCGATTTTTAAATTTAAAATTTTCCCTTTAAAAATAATTCACCCCTCGCAAAAAAATATGTTTGGGGATGACAGAGAACAACCGGGGAAACAAAAGGGACATTTTCTTCCTCTGAAATAAATTTCGGTTTGGCTTTTTGCCTAAATTTCATCTGAATCCTCTTCGCACTCCTGTTTTACTCGAAAACAATTAGACACAGGAACAAATTCTAATAAGCAGTGCCTTAACTTTTAAATAATAACATCACTCGAGTCATAAATAACTTCCGATTTGGATATAATTTGTTTATGACTCACCCTCACGGGCTGCCATGATAAAGAGTTTTGTTTTTAATAGTCATCAGTAGATGAGGCTTTCATTAATATCAGTAAAAAAAAATATAAGCTGTATTTATAATCATTATAACCAATGTATAAATGCATGCATAAATTAAAAATGATTTTTTATAATAATTATATTTGTGATTCTTAAATAGTATTCGTTCGAGGATACATAAATTTCTAAGAAGCTAAAAATTGGTTAAATTGTTGAGAGTATAATTATAAAAGTATAACATTCATCCGATGTTGGGGAAAAAAACTGACGAAAAAAGGTATAAATTAGTTTTTCGCGTTTTTCAGCAAAACCGTAAATTCTGTCATAAAATGAGCTCAGGCAAAAATTTTAGAGTATAAAGTTATATGCAAAATATATATCGATACTTTTTTTTCTTAAGAACTACCGTTGTTAAGGTAGAACCATTCAAAAAACATCTAAAATGATCTTGTGCAAAAATATAACGATTATAATTTATCCAACTTTTGACCATTTTATATATATACTGCAACGTGTATAATTTTATAAAATTATACGTCACTTTGGGTTGAAAATTGTGTTTGATCTTAGGATGAATTCATTCAGGGATTGAGCTGTATACTTTTTTTTTCAACCGTTCAATTTTCCACTCAAAATCACTCACAGACTTTTCTAATATCAAACTTTCTTTTTTTATATGTTTGAAACCAAATAAACTCACATGGGGAGCGGGCAATTCCATTATATATATAACATAATCTCCGATCTCCAAGCAAAGCCCTACAGTTTCACAAAAAGATCGAATGTCACTCATAAAAAATAACAAAGGGAGGATCGATTCAATCTCCGCCCCCGGGGTGATTTTCCGAGGGGAGAGGGCGGCTTAATTTATCGGATAAAAGGCACTTCTCCGAGTAACACAGTATGAATATCAATAATTTATACTTAGTCATTAAGAAGTTGGGGGGGACGCAAAGAAAAACATTTCTTTGCAAAGACAAAAGGGTTTAAGGGACAAAGGAACTTCATTAAATTGAGAAGCCTTCGCTTGTTTTTCCAGACCGGATTTTTTCACTTCTTCATAAAATCCGTTAAAAATTTTTTATTCCAAATTTTAATTTATTTTCTCCCATTTATTTACTTTTAAAAAGAAAACTTTAAACGATAAACAAATCAGGTCTTATCCTTGGAAATGCGTAATTGGAGGGAGGAGAGGCGAGGGGGGTGCGAGGGGGCGAGAAGGCGGGGAGGCGAGAGGGGGGGGGGTAATTGGATCCGAAAGCAGACACAAAGGGATGTTCGAATGGGATCTTAAGGCGCGATGCGGATGTTGTCTCACATTTTGAACGGTCAAAGTAGAGTTATACTTTCATTGTATACATTATTGTCTATGTTATTTTATTATTATTTATTTATCCTTTGTTGTATATGTTATCGATATTAATTTGTTTATATAGTTTACATAGGGCTTTATTTATTCATATTATTATGATATTACATTTTATTTTTCTTCCTTTATCTTTCCTACATTTTATATTATTTATATTATTACAGTTGTGTTATTACTTTATAAGATGTACAGTATACAATTAAACTGAGGGCATTCTTTGCTGATTCAGAAATAAATAAAATTTTCCGAGAATGAAAGTGAGCAACAGTTCGAACTCAGCGAATCGGCGCTTCCGTCCCCCCAAATTAAATTTTCTTCTCCGATGAGGCGAAAGGTCATTCCTTGAATTAATCATTGATTGACTCGACAAAAAATGCAAAAAAAACCGGAATCCAACTCCATTCGAACGAATTGAAAAGAATCGGTTACGTAAAGGAATCGTTAATTAAAGACGGCCAAAGGAAAGGAATTGCGCATGCGGCCGATCAGGGGAAGCTTTCATAGGAAAACATGGGGTTAGAGAAAAGCCCGCGAACCGGAAACGGGTTATGAGTGTCATGACATTAGGAGAATTGCGCGACATATGGAGACAATATACAAATATTAATAATAATTAATTAATTTTTAGTTTTCCAGCCCATTTAGTGCATTAGGGCTGAGAGGGGGGCCCGGGGGCCCAGTGGAGCGGCGCCTCTGGCCGAGAAATGAAATTTTAAGTTTCCATCTGGGTTTTCAAATCGTCGATAAATTTTCTAAAGAAGCGAAGTTTCCGATGATGGTAACAAGCTTAAAATTCTGTTAACGAGTAAGGGAAAGTTTTTTCAAAAGGGGAAACTCATCGGGGGGCTCCCTTCGGAGCCTCAAAAACCCCCCAGGACTCTTTTTTCCGATTCTGAGTTTGTTGCTGTCGTGTGAATTGTTTGTGCTTTCCTCAAAACTTCCCCGAAATCCTATTGTTTTTGAAATTTCCACCAACTCGGGAAAATGATTATTTGCCGCTGTGTGTTGCAAATAATGAATGAGCCGACGGTTGCGCTGATTAAAGTTCAAATTTGAACATTTCCCTGGAAAACTTAGTTTTTCTCTTTTCCCTTCGCGTTGATGCTCTTCCGGTTTTTCTCCTTTCTCCCTGTCTGTTTCTCGCCTATATATCACATTATCTTATATTATTATATTGTTTTTTGTTAGTCATATTTATATTATAATATAAAATTATTAGATATTGTATAGGAAAGGGATATATTATCGCCTCTGAAACTGAAAATATTAATTATTGAATGTATATATTATACTTCTTTTCGCGAAAGGAGAAACAAATAGTCATTAATTTTTTTTCACTTTCGGAAAACTCACCGCCAACGAAGACACTTAAGACTGTGAGATGAAGCACGAGTTATTTTCGAG
>JAQIBA010000135.1:141401-171722 GCA_028293925.1 Brueelia nebulosa | reverse complement strand
ATCTTTTTCATCACGAATTAATACCAATCAGATGCATAATATAAACTTTCATAAACAAAACATATAACTCGTGAGTTATTTCAATAATTAAAAGAAGAAAAGGGAAAGAAGATAGCGCCCCCCCGATACAAGGGGTTGAAAATGCCCCCAAAGAACGTCTCCCTGTTTTCTCGAGCATCCCCCACCGGAAGGGGCGGGGGGCGAAACAGAACCTGGGAGTGAGATATATTGAAAATGAAAAATCTGGCCCCGTTCCAGGCTCCGTGCATTTGAAAAGCTTCGCCCTTCATTAGATGTTTTATTGCTGGGCTATTCGCGCCCCCTCCCCTTTAGGAAACTGACTCCGCCAATAAATTCCCCTCCCTGACATTTTATCTGCGATTTGATAACCCAAAATCTTTGTCAAAATGCCCGGGGAAGAAAAGAGCCAGGCTTGTGCGACTCATTTTCCGCGGATGAAAGAGAGAGGAGGGGAAGGAAGGGCGCTAAGGGAGGCGAAAGAGGCGAGAAAAGAGGAAAAGAAGAAGCGGAGAGAAAATCGGGGAAAGGGGTAATCCTGAGCGGAGGTGTACGGACCTGTAAAAACCGTTACAGCCACGAAGGGGTTGTCTTTTCCAGATGCAAATGAAGAGTTCTAAATTCCAAATTGGAGAAAGTCCAAATGGAGTTCCAACGGGAAAACCGATAATTATTTTTCCTTCAAAAACTTTCCATCCCTAGGTTAAGGTTTTAATTACAAATGGATGCGTTTTAAGCTGTTACAGTTTGGGGGGCGAACGTGGCAATTTCTTAAAAGGTGACAGACGGCGCTCAGTTGAGAAAACCTCAAGACGTTTTGACTCCAGGTCTTTAATCCCCCCCGGCTCCCCCCCGGCCCCCCGGGGAATTAATTTTTGGAAAACTTATCTCCGTCAATCCGTTTTTAGCGTAAGCTCGGGTTGGTTCCCGTGAGGGATCTCTTCAGCGGAAGCAGAAGAGATTATATTGGGAGGGAGCTCGATGACGTTTGTCGAAGAGCGACAGGGCTTTGTCGCCCCTCGACATTTTTATTTTTATTAGACTTCCGGTTCCCTTTCGGTTTTGGCATCCACAAAACCTTCCGAGCGAAATAAAATCATTTGAAACGTTATCGCAAAACAATGGAATGTTTTGGACTGAAATCCATGTCAGAATTTGGTGTGCACGTGTTTGTGTGGTTGTAAACACGGAACGCGACGGGAGGAAATCAAACATCGAAAGCGGGTGAAGAATCCCAAATGACCCGCAAAGATTTATGTCCGATTCACTCGTTCATAATAAAAGTTTTCCACTTTTTAAGGGAACAAACAAACTTTTTTTATTCTGAGTTCACAAGATGGCCGCTTTAGAAAGCTTTAAATCGTCGCGTTTAAAAACATCTTTGAGGTGGCACTTCGCGCTCGTTTCCCTAAAAACGCTTTGGACCGTTTTAATCTTCTTATACATTATAGTGTATATCAAACACGGCGTTTGAGTCTCTTTAGCCGCCCTCCGCACGCAGACTCTCTTTTCTCTCCCTTTGTCGCCCCCCTCAATCCTCATTTCATTAAATAATATTATAATTAGTTAATAAACTACTTTTCTCGGCGGCATTTATTAGTGCCACATAAAGCTTAGTTACCAAATAATTAAGTTCTCTTTCTGTCCGAAGTCGTTTCACTAAAAAACTAAATTACTTAATTGGTAATTATGGAACTAATTTGCTCCAAATTGTGCCGATTAATATTTCAAGCTTTCCTTGGGGTTCACATATACATTTTCTGAGCTTAATTATATGTATGTATTGTTTATTTTATACATAATTATTTATCTACGTGTTTGTATTAATTTAATCATGCGTCGATTTCTCACTGCAAATGCATTTATTTAAAAGTTTACTGTATATATTTATTTTTTTATATTTCTACCCTATTTCACCCGTAGGTATTAAGGGTTTTTTTCTTTACAAACTTGAATTCAACACTATAAAAATTTCAGAAGATTCGGATAAAACTTTACAAAATTAATTTCAGGTACAAATTTACAAAGTAAAATAAATAAATAAAATAAAATTATCAGTCTGGTCTAGGGGGGTAGGGAATTCCACCCACTGTACACAAAAATAAAATAAATCAATTTGCAGTGATTATATAAAAAATAACTGAACAATAAGCATACAGTAAATAAATAGGCAAATGTATATCTGTTATTTTTTTTTTCGAAGTTAAATTGAGGGAAAAAAGCGGAAGTTACTTCTGATTTGTTTCATCCCGACCGGGGAAAAGGGAATTCCGAGGAGGATGTTCAGCCATTTGCAAAACCACCCTCCGCCCCCTAATCCCCGATTCGCCACCCTCCAACCGGCAAAAACATCATCCCCAGCTCGTCCCCAACAAATTAGTTCCGAAGAGCGATTACTCTTGTTGTTCCTCGCAGACATTTCGGACACAGGGGGAGGGAGTCCTCAGGTGGTTAGATATGTCCTCGCGAGCAAAAAGAGGAAAAAATTGGCCAAACAATTTATTTAAGGGCGCAAAGGCGCGCTCGTTTCGAAGGTGGAACTCGAAAAAGCGATTCTCTTCCCTTTCCTCCATTTTGTTCTCATTCGCGTCACGTTTCTTATTTTCCCCAACACCTTCTTTCATTTATTTTTATCATATCTCACATAGAATTTTACAATTTGAGCCAAAGTTTTCCCGCCAAAGTGAAATTTCCTCGAAAGAGCTCGTTAAAAATAATGGCTCCGCCGATGAGGGCAATCAGTGGCTGAGAAGGCCATGTTTTTTCATCACGTGGCCTATTCACACTGGCTAAACCCCACTTATACCATTCTGTATTAGTTATAATTTCATAAATTATCGCGTTGAATCTTTATTTCGCTTTTTTCTTTTTTGTAATGTATCATTTTTGTAAGATTTGTAAGTGTTTCTGTTAGACTCCGATGACCATCGAAGAGTTGACAGCCCTCCCCTCACCCTTGGCCATCGTTAGAACCCTTTCAACACCCTCGGCATATCTTAAAACTACCCCAAACCTCAATCATCCCCATATGACAAACGGCTGTCTCTCATGAAGGGAATTTTTGGGGGCATCCACCCCCCCCCCCCCCCCCGCCTCTTAACCTATTGTATAATATTTTGAGAAGCCGCCGTCTCACACTCACCCCCGTATTAACATAAAATAAGGGTTTCATCTTCAACCCCCCGCGACGTGACCGGCTGCTTCTCCCTCAACCACAACCAGTCACCGGACGAAACTTTCCAGAAGGGTTTTTCCCCCTGACAGGTGCCCCCAGGTTGTTTGTGGTCGCTTTGCGGGGACAGGGGGGGTTTTATTTTGACAGCGATTTGGGGTGGAGGGGAGTTTTTCATCGCCCCTCGACTTTTTTCTTCGATTGCAGTCTCCTGTCGTTGATTCGAGGGCCGCTGTTGTTGTTGGGGCGGTCGCAGCTGCTGCGTCGCACCCGTTCGCTTTGCTTTAACGGTTTCCCGGTCTCATATTTTGGGGAAGTTTCTTTTATGGAAACTGTTGGGAAGTGCAATTTAAAACCCCCCTCGTCGGATCGAAACTTTTCGGAGAAGGTAAATTTTAATTTTAATCTGTTGTTGAAAATGTTTTGAGAAAATGGCGGCGCCCCCACCTCGCTTCTCACCGGAATAGTTTTTGTGTATAACAATATGTAATACTATCTCGACTATGATTATACCTTTCCGTTCCGACATCATCTCGTAAAAGCATTAAAATTAACTTAAATCACCTCTAAGGAAAATTTACTGTATAAAATTAGAATAACAGATGATATAGTAACTAATTAGAATAACAGATGATATAGGAACTAAATAAATTAATTATTAATAAGAAATTAACTTTGTCTGAATTAATTTTACGATAAAACTTACCATTTTGCTGAAAATCGCATTTTTTTGACCTCTGACTCTCTCACCAGTTCTTTTCCCAGCATGGGGAATACTTTTCTACTTATATACTATAATATATATTATTATTTACTTTTTATAATTATACTCTCAACAATTTAGAATTCATATAGGTACTTAATATTTTTTAAGAATCATAAATATAATTAATTCAAGGAATTTCTTTTTATTTATACTTTGGTTATGAAAATTAAAAATGTATATTTTTTTCCCAGATGGGACAACATGACTTAAATTTTGTTGAAAAACCACGTAATTAATAATAAAAGACATCTTCACATTTATTAGTTAAAAAGAACCACAAAAATTTAATTTGAGACTTAAGTATAAGACGAGACTTCAGTATAAATAAATTTATATCCTATAAATTTTATATTAACCATATTATCTTTCATTTATGCCCATTTTCAAACACCTTTATGTAATACAGAGTATATGTATATACAAAACGTAAAGATTTCATCCTGAGTTCTCCCCCAAAAAAGGATCCAAATATTCCCGTCCAAATATTACTGCCCTCAAAAAGTGTTAATATCGGGCTTTTATTGAAAAAGACCTCGTAAAAATTTCTGGCCGAATGGAAAGGCCGAATATTCGATCAGAGGGTGGAGGGAACGAGGTTTTGCACCCCCACCCCCGCCCGGGAACGAAAGTTTTAAGTTTATTACAGGATTTTATACCTTCGACGATCAAACTCCATCAGAGTCCCAATAAAACGGTTTCAAGTTTTGTTTCCGGTTCAAGTATAAAAAATGAAATAAAAACAAATCTTTTTAATCGAATTTTCTCTTTCGATAATTTCATTATCCCCCGTCCGCCACCCCTCGCCCACCCCCCGCCCCCACCCCGCTCAACATTTCGACCTTTATAAATTTTTTATACCTAGTCTCAAAGTTAAATTAATTGGAAATAAATTTTCGTTTCGATTGAAATTCATCGCGGGAAGGTTCTTTTTATCTCTCCCCGCCCTCTTTGACCTTTCCTGCTGTTGCTGCTGTCGTCCGGGAACTCTTCACTCGTTTGCTTTTTCCCCGATTGTATTTTGGGCTCGTTAAGTGCTCGGGCCAAAGTTTGCTTTTGCCGGAAAGTTGAAACATTTCGCTAATGAAAATGTGCCTCCAACGGGGCGAGGGAGGACATATTTTCATCCCCTCACCTCGCGGAGCCGCCCTTTGCCTTTCAAAATGGCCGAAACTCAATCAAGCCGTCCGAGGGAAGCCTTTGGCTGAGTCTGTGGGCGTGATCGTCAGAGAGCGCCCTCGCCACCGGAAACGGAAACTCCGCGTTTTAATATACGAGCGCGGCGCGCGGTCGAAAAAAGAAAGGAAAACCGCCCCTCCGAGGAAAATTGCTTCCCGGATAAAAATAAAACTGCTTATGCGGAAAACAATATTTACTATAATTCATTATACTTATATTCACGTCGAAGGAGGCCTGGAAAATCAATCGAGGATAATAATTGAAGAGAATTTATTTGTAGGATTTATATCCGATGACGTGATTTCCGATCTTTTCCCATCGAGAATTTATTTTTCTCCTTTTTCTTGTTCCCCCCTTTACCCTCCCCGCCCCACACGATCTCTTCTTCCTCCCCCATTATTAGGGGGCGATTAGTGAGGGCGGAGACTCCACTTGGCCAACTGGTTTCGCTCTCATCGGCAATGGGTCATTTTGACCCTTTTTCATGTCCGCTTCTTTATGGTGTTCGGAAGAACCCAAGATTTTCAACCCCCCAGAGATGTTGCATTTGCATTTTCCTCCCACTTATCGAAACCGCAGTTGTTGCAACAACAACAACAACAACATGTTATCGATCGGTTATTACAGATGAATGCATTTGGTGGCTCTGTGGAAATATTTGATGAGCGAAGAACCTGGGGGAAATCCATTAGAGGAACCTGCCTCGGCTAATATTATTTGATTGATTGCCCGGGTTAAGCTTATGTAAATTTTTTTTTCTTTTTTCAACCCCAATTCTTGGAGAATTTCCCCTCTCAGTCTCATTTTGTTTTTGTCATATTAAGCCAATTTCACGGCGCTTTGATCGAATTCCGAGGGTTTTTCCGTCATTCGCGTTGCCCCGGGAATCGACTCCCTTGAATCCGACTCCGTATAACTGTTCGCGGTTTGTAATGAAAACACGTCTAAGCGGGTTCATCCATGCAGTAAGAATTAGTTGGAGTCAGCTGCCTTCAACTGAGCTCTGCTGTAGTGAGCTACAGAAGATGTTAAAATCATCCAAAGTCTGCTGGAGTTAACTGGAGTTTTTTTGGAATCGGTTTATGGCTGTTTTATAATATGTTAATAATTACAATAATATGTTAAATAATTATTAAATTATTAAATAATAAATAATTAATAATATGTTATAATTATAACATAAAATATATTTATATTTGACATAATTCTTTACAAATTCTATCAGAATTTATACATGTGCTATATTTAAAACTAAAACTTAATAAAAAACACAGACGCAGAGGGGCCTGTAAAGGGGTCTATAAATTAAAATTATAAATTAATAAAACAAAATAAAAAATAAATTAGTTAATACAAAAAATAGTTAAATAAAAAACAAAATTTAAAAAAGACAAAAAAATTCAATGACAAATATAAATGTAAAACTAATATAGAAATATAAAAATATAATTCTAAACAGAATATTAATAAAAAAAAATAAAAATATATATTCTTTTCCTCCACCTTCACAGCCTCTCTTTTTTTCAAACCTAACATTAAACATTTTGCATATGTTATAATTATAATAAAATAAAAATTTGTATAACAGAAAACTCACAACTCAACCTTTTTGAAAACAGATTTATTATATTTATGTAATTAAATCGTGTGGTTCTCCGAATGATGAAAATTCCACGGTGACTAACATCTCTTGCATGATACATCGGCCAATATTTCTCTGAGAGAACATTTAATGGAAAATGCATACGGTGGCGCACACCCCTTCCGCCCTGCCCTCCCCCCTTTGTTTATACTCTTCCTTTGAGCCCGTCGATTGTTTACCCTGCAGACTTCCAGCAAGCAGACTAAATTAAATTCATCGTTGAAAAATTGCTTTTTTAATAAAAGTGAAAATAATGTTTTTAAAGTGGCCGAATGAGGAAAGCAGTGTCAGAAAGTGGAAAGCCGTTTCACCAACTCTTCGCCACACTCGATTGAACGTGGAAACTCTCTCTCTCTCTCTCTCTCTCTCTCTCCCTTTGCACTGTTATTCCAAGAATTTATTGGCTAATTGAATAAAAAAAAAGGCTAATTGAGGGTTTTTAAGTGAGGTTTTAAACTCCTTAAGCAGTTTGTTTGAAGTAATAAATTTTTAACGGCGTTTGAGCCTCATAAATTATTCAGGTTTTGAGGGAAAATCGTAAATGGCACAATCGGGGAGGGCCAATTTTCGATTACAAATAATGAATTTAAACAATAAAAAAATGTGCCTCCTGATAATTCTGTCACAGATACATGAAATACATAAAGAGCGGCTTAGTGAATTCCTTCATTTAGGTCGAAGGTACGAATCCTGGTCCCCCACAAGCACAGGGCGTGGGTCGAGGGGAGAAAAGGGACGGAAACTGTCAAACTCCAAAGCCTTCATTTCCTCCACTTTTCCTTTCACCTTGGCCACTTTTTCTGTTTCGGCTCAAAAAATAATTAGTTGAGACTTTTTCCCGGGAAGTTCGCTAAAGAGACTGTCACGCTGACGTTTTCCTGCTTTCTGCTGCCACTTCGAACAAACTTGGACAGCAGCACTGGGGAGAAAGACTTCTGGCCTGGGCCACGCCTATTCGTTCTTCTCTGACGCTCTCAATTTCGAGCAGACATTCTTTGAAAAGACGCGCAACGTTTCAAAGTCTCATTTTGCAAAGGAAAAGCCTCAGCTCCGGTCAAATCTAAAAATAGATTTCCAAGAAGAAAATTCAGAAACTTTGGAAAAATGCGAGCGAAGTCTTCTAGTTAAAATAACAAAAGAGGGGGCGAAAGGGGGGATGAAAATGAGAAAAGGGCAACAGCTCCTTGGGCTCATCCTCCTTACGCGCCCCCAGAAGTCTTTTCCGCAGTTGAATTTGAAAAGGCAAAAAATTATTAATCTTAAAAGGATCAATTTGAATAGAAAAAGATTTAACCGGAAGTTTATGCGATTGGCGCCTTCCAAATGAAACTCGAAAAAGGTTTTAAAAGAAAAAGGGGAAGTTCTGAGAAAAAAAAAAATCAACTCAAGTTTTTATAAGTTTCGACATTTTTCCCCTTTTAAAAACATAAAAACCTTTTAATTTGTTATTTATTTATTTATTTCGGGAAGAGGAAAATTATTGCTTTTATTAGTTATACTTTCCTTTGATTTATTGATAGGAAAAGTTGGCTATCGGAAAGCAGCTTATCTTCGGGGTGAGGATTAAACGGGGGCGGAAATTATAAACCACCCCTTGAGGTTGACCACTTCTTGTTTCCACGACCCCAGGAAAATCTTCTTCCACTTCCGGTCGTCTCGGGCTTTTCCCGACTTTTTCCCTTCGCTCCCCTCGTATTTCGTCTGTCCGTCTGTCGCTCCTCTCCGCCTCGAAACAAACTCTAATAAATGGCTCTTTTCCCAACGCTTTAAACCCGATAAATGATTCGTCCGACGGGAGAAATTTCGATCCTCCATTTTAATCGCGAGATTTGAAAGAATTGAAGAAACTTTTCCGGGAATGAAAAATTGCGAGTTTAAACAAACTTTCTTCTGCTTTTATTTCTTTTATCTCCCTGAGAGAAAATGGGGAGCAGGTTTCCACTTTTGAACTGGTTTAACCTCACTCGATGGTTTCTTCGAAATTTCACCGACTGTACTAATTCTACTAAAATCCTTATTAACTGTAACTTGTAGGCGAGATTTCATCCGTGTAAAAAATAAACGTTGAATTTCCAAGAACATTAACCCTTTGCGGTCGTATAAAATTTGGATACGGGTATCTATTGGTCGGAATTAATTTCTTTGGAAAGAGCAGGGATACATATACATAATATTCACTAATATTTAGTCATATTTTAACAAGAGAGAATCTGTAATTACTCCTAAATACAATTTAGAAAAAATCTGTTTTATTTACTTTGTTTCTGTCTGTCGGAGACTTTTTTTTCTAACACATTCTTTAATCTTTCACTCGAAATTAAAAGTTTCACTCCAGAAGCCTAATTTCGTTGTAAATATTATATTTGACTTTTATTCTACGTCAGGAAACAAAAACATAAATTAAAAAATCAATTTCTAAACTGCAACGAAAAATTAAACGAAAGCGACCATTTTTACGTTGCAAGATTATTTGAAATTTTTAAGTTTAGAATTTTTTCTAAGAAACGAATAAATATATACTATTATGTTATTGTTATTATTAATGAAATAAAGCTTAATTAATACATATGAAATGACTGCAAGAGCTTTATCTTATCTTCGCTGACAGTCAGCGATGTCAAACTCCAAAACGGCGAGACTTCACCCCAACGCCGCGGGGGGTTGATTTTGTTGACCCCCTTCTCAGCATCCCCCATTGAACCCCGAGGGAACCCCCCCCTGCTCGTCTGTGGCAAAGGCAAATATGGAGGAATTCATTTTCCCGTAATCTGATGATTTTCCCTGGAATCCAAAATTATGAAAGAAAACCTTTATGGAAATGTTGAGATATAAATCTTGGCGTTGAAAGAGTATTTTAATTTATTTAGAATTTTTCCGTTGGAAATTGAAAAGCGGGACCCGGGGATTTTCTATTGAAAATTCATCAACGTTCGCTTCGATTTAGTGCTCTTTAAGAGAGGGAGGAAAAGGGTGGAAACGACCCTCACTCGGAGTGAATTCGGCGTCCAGTGGTGCTTTCTTTCCCTTCTCAGGGCGAGTTGATGGAACACGACAAAAAAAGAAAAAAAAGCTCTAACAGTTATATTTATACTCGTGTGATTTACGTGAGTTGGACCATAGAAAGCTTTTTGTCTGTCATCTCCTCATTGTGCTCCCTTCTCTCCCACAGGTGAAGTCGAGAGGCTGCTCAAGGAATACAGGCAGAACCAGGAACTGGTCAGGAACATCGGCGCGCACTACTACCAAATCATATACCCGGTGCAGCTCCGCCATCACGAAAAAATGGGTATTTCGACGAGGGAGATAGGGACTAAGGTAAGGCGCTGATTTTTTTTTGAAAGGGGACCGACAGCAACAGCAATTCAGCCATTGATTTTTTCCCGCTCTCATTAAAACCTTTTGTCGCTCTCATTTCGAGTCAAAATCCATTGTTTTCGACTTTTTCCAATTCCGTTTCATTTTTAATTCCACCTGAGTGAGAGAGAGAGAGAAAACTTTTTATTGGTCGTTGTGACTGCTGTTGCTGTCGCAGGGGGAACGGGATTTAATACAGAAGTCGCCGTCAACAATTATTTATTGGCAAACGTTTTAGACTTTAGAATCGACAAGCAAAAACCCAATTAGACATTTCATATATTCAGTTTATTAAATCAGTGTTTGATTATATTTATTGGTATTATAATGTAAATAGTATTTTTTATAATTTCCAATAATTTGTTTTTCCGCGGCGATCAAATCTTATTTAAAAGGCATTGAAGACATTATTCACTGGGTTACGACATCGCGTCAAATATTGGCTGTCTGTCGATCTTTCGACAATTTTGTCGACTGTTTTAATTTTCAGGACTGAATTATTTTCCTTCATTTTTATTTCTCCTCCATCTCTTTTTCTTCCTCATTTCGGCCCCTTGTGTTCATACAGTGCTTCTACTTCAAAAATGTGTCTTCTTTCTGGATGGATCGGTGGTGACTTTTCTCTTCACTCCGAACTCAGCAAAAACTCTATTTCCGGTTTTTCCGGAAGTTGTATGCGCGAATGTTTTCGGAATTCCGCTGCCGACTTTTGGGGATTTCTTTATTTTGTAGATTCGGAGTAAAAAACTCAAATTTGAATTTATGTTCATTTATATTGTTTTTATCCTAAACTTTCGTCTGAGAAAAAGATAAAGAGAGAGATAAATTGAAAGAGAGAGAGAGAGAGAGAGAGAAAGAGAGTACGTTGTTAAATTTTTCTGAAGCAGTTCAAATGACGCAGATTTTATTTAATGAAGAAGGCAGGGCAAAGGGCGGGAAATTCCGGGAAAATGAGGATGAAAATGAAAAAATAAAAAGTTGGGAGGGTTGAAAAATTAAAAAGGATGAGAAAGATCAAATTAAGGAATTAAAAAGTTTTACCCCTGAATAAATTTTGCATTACTTTGATGATTTTCTCGGCAAACTATGCCAAGAGCCATTGGGGGTTGCCTTAATCACTTGTTAAGATCACGTTTTATGTACTCGCCCCATCCCCGCCCCCTTTTTATTTTATTCTTAATAAGATAATGCCTTTCCCTGTTTATAATGAACCTGTTGTGCTCCCACTAATGGGAGCTCCCCTCGAGGAGATTCAGAAAAATTAATGCATTCACCAGCATCGGGGGCGTCACTGGTCACCTCCTTCCTTTCATTTTATCATTTGTTCTCCGGGCATCGCTGCCCCAAACCACGTAGAAGATACACTAGGCAAGGATTGAACCGAACATGAGTGAAAAACTCCGAGAACGGCTTCGGGACACAGAATGAAATTAGCCGACTCGGATCGATCCTGGAAAAGCTTTCCCGGCGAAAAACCCCCTCCAAAGGAGATATAATAAGGTCTCGGGGCGAAAACCCACTCGCTGACAGAGACGACAGAGCTGACTTTTCCTCTGCATCACTGCTTCGAAGGGTTGCTATTCCACTCTAATGAAATTAACGTGGGGAATAATTGAAAGGGTCAACCCCCCACCCCCCAACAGTCCCGGGGCCGCCCCCGTCATAGAAATTTACGCCCGGAGCCCCGCAAACGCGAAAACCGGTAATTATCTGTTGAATGTATTTCTGTTAGATTTTTTGAGTATTTCAGAGTTGGGGGGGTTGAATTTGAATTTTGTGATGTAAGGGCGGAGGGGAATGAGAGGGGACGAGGGAGGAGTTTCAATTTACTTAGGCAATCTGAGTCTAGCGGTAAATCCACCTAAATGAAGAATCTGATCTGTTTTCTTCAGACAATATTTGTACAAGGGAGATGAAACCGAGTTCGGATTTATCTCGAAAGCCTTGAAAATTTCGGCAAATTAGAATTTCAATTTGTTCCGACATTGAAATAACACAATTTCCTCAATTACGGGTATGTAAAACCCGTTCGCTCCCGTCGCCCCCCGTTCTATTTACATTTATTGGCTCCCCGCCCCGCCCCCGCCCCGCCCTCCTCTCCGGCCAATCCAAAGCCGACCCTCCCCGCCACCCCCAACGCGCCCCGACATTTATTTCTAAGCGACATCCCTCACCGCTTTTAACTCACTCTTTTGGCATCGCGTTTAGGTTTTATTAAATTTCTCCCCTTTGAGGTTAAACGTCGCGTGGCAGAGAGTTTATTTGGGATTTTCTGCAGAAAAACATCTGAAGTGGAAGTCGAGGGAGGAAAGAAGTGCTGACGATGCGCGAATAAGGGATCGATTCCTTGGCAACTGTGAAACTCCGTCGATTGTGAAAAGAAAAAAAAGGAAAATTAAAACAGAGAAAGCAAAAGGAAAGTAAAAAATTAAAAAAATAGAAGAGAAGGGAAGAAAATGGAAAAAAGGGGTGAATCTCAGCAAACGAAATAAGGGAATACAGTTTTCCAACGGCGTCGCTGTCGCTGCCGTTGTCCTCTGTCGCTGTCGTGAGCACCCAAAGCCGTGGGCGACTCGGCCACTTGATTATCGTCCCCGGGGGCGGAAAACGTGAGTGACGGCTGCACGCCTCCACGGTTTCATTAATTCCCACTTAACGGGTGAAAAATCAAGGGATGAAGGGCGGAACGCGGAGCAGAGGTTTGGTCTGAATTAGAAGAGATCAGGAGGTCGGGGGGGAAGGAAAGATGGCGGCGGCGAGGGGGAGAAGGCTTTTGTTTTCATATTTTTAACAGCCCGTGAACTCCTGCTTCTTTTTGACATATCCCTTTGACATTATTTTCTGTTTTCTCAAAAAGAATTGCTGTCGCAGCGGCAGAGCAAAATACTTTAGTGCTCGCTCAAAAGTCAAACATTTCTGGAAATAGTCGCTTTCTGGGTCAAAGCACTTTTGCCCTCAAAGACATTTTTCTTCCCCGGCAATTCAATTCAAATTTTCCCTTTTTAATTTTCCCTCCAACGATTTAAATTTCTTTTCGGGCTCCGCCATCTTTAATGCATTCAGCCAAATTTAATTACCATATCCCCCCTCGATCCGGGGGAGGGCCCTCAAATAAATAAACGAAAACCACCGCTTCATTAACTACTGCCTGCTGGACTTGTCGGCCGCCCCCATTATTTCCTGCTGGTCGAATATCTTCTCGAAGGAGTACGGCTTGAAAGAGTAGCCCGTCCCCGAGTAGAACTTGCTCTGGAACTCGACCCAGTGGAGGCGGAGGGTGTGCAGGAAGGCGGACAGGCCCTCCATGACCACGAGGATGGCCACCGTGAGCAGGGCCCAGAGGGCGAACGCGAACGAGGCCCTCAGCCCCGGGATGAGGTCCCTGGACCCGATCCCCACCCGGAAGACCATCTTCCAGAGCACCTCGGACAGCTGGGCGTGGGCGAGGGACAGCGCCCAGAGGCGGAGGTAGGAGGCCGTGTGGGAGACGGAACCTGGAACAAGAAGGGTTGGTGAGCTTTGGGGGATGCATAATGGCCGGGCGATTTCCCGTAGTAAAAAAAGATGGAGATGAAATCACGTGACCGACCCCGCATCAATAACTGAATTATTGATAATTACACTAATTAATTTAATTACTCGTCTTAATTAAATAAAGTAATAAGATTAAATTCGACGAGGCGGGGTTTGAAGCAACGGTCGCTTCGAATAAAAACCGACCGGAAGTGAACGAGAAAAAAGGAAACAAACCCGCCGCCATCTTTGGTATGTTTTCAAAGCTCGAGCTAATGTTTTTGATGAGGAATCTCGACGGAAAATTTTAATGAGGGAACAAGAAAACAAACAGAAAAAAAAAAATAGAAAGAAAAGGGCGGTTAAATGAGCCGAAGCAAATTCGCAATGATTGCATTTAATTAAAGAGGGGTTTCCGAGCGATTCGGAAAGAATTACTCATTCTGCGGAGATTTCACGAGATGACCCTAGAGTTGAGACCCTCCCCCCTCTCGGGGGCTGGATTCGCCCCCCCGCGGCCCTTTCAACTCCCAAACTCAACGCTCTCTCCCGCAGTCGAGATCACAATGAGGAAAGCGAGTTGTTCTCAAGTTCTGAAACTCTGTGGAAACGCGATTAACAATTTCTATATCGAAACAAAGAAAAGACATAAATGGTTTCAGCCATTGTTGATGTGACAAGTTCGGAAAAGCTGTTTTAGTTGGTCGGGGGGCTCGAAAGCTAAGCGGAGGGGAGGAGAGGCTCGCCATGCCTGAATCCCAACTCGTGTCAAAGGAGTTCCTTTGGCGGAATATTTAAGAAAACGAAGAGGAGTGCGGGGCGAGATTGTCGAGCTTTCGAGAGCGAAAGCTTCGCGCCATTTTCGCTTATTTTTCTCTCGCGTGGGAGTTTCTTTTGTGCTCCGAAGAGAAGATGGCGGGAAGGGGATGATGCAACCCTTATTCGTCTCAGTTCACTTCCACGAACGATGCAATAAAATACAACAAATATACACTGTACTACTGTATATATAGCGAGCATTTTTGGAGAAATGTCGACTCACCGAGGACGAATTCTATCGTCCGAACTGCCTGGTTTATGACAATCTCCCCGGGGGGCTTCCTCTCCTCCCTCTCCTCTTCCAGGACTATCTTCCTCTTGGACGTGTCGCTTTCCGAGCTCGTCTCCAGCTGGGATTTCCGCTTGAACAGCAAAACACTCGTCTTGGCGTTGAAAAGCCACGGTACGCAGACCAGGGCCACCGTGACCAGAATCCCCTGCACCTGGCGCTGGTTGGGGTACAGGGCGGGGCACCCGACCACCGTCGGCATCTTCTTGAAGAGCACCATGTTTATGAAGGTGAGGAGGATGTTGGGGGCGCAGGAAGGCCCTCGCCCGGACTCGTTGAAGGGCCCGTAGATTACCCACTTGGCGAAGATCAGGTACACGAGGTACAGGAACAGGCACCCGAAGTAGATGACCTGGGGAAGGAGCTCCGTGAAGAGGTTGCACCCCTCGTTGAAGTGCAGATGGTTCCCGGCCCCGATCAGAATCCCGAAAAACATGTGGAGAACCCCGAAAATGACAGACATCTTCATCTTGAGACTGTTGAGGAACACTATTTTGTTCTCAGACGCCTGCCAGACGGGGTCGACGCCCAGCACGTAGGACTGACCCGTGAAGTCCTTGACGGGGTCAAGCTGAATGTCCCTGGTCCGGTGAGCCGCAGACAGATTGTACCTCATCTTCCAGGAACTCTCGAACAGGCTGAGAGACTTGGAAAAGAAATCGTTATAAATGAGCCCTGTGTAGCAGCTGAACAAACCTGAAAAGAATCCATTTGTATTTTAATTATATTTATTCAAATGGAAAATTAGTTTAGTCAAAAATGAGGGGTGAAAAGACATAAATGCCTGACTAGCTGAAACTTGGTGAAATTGTTCAGAGTATAATTATGAAATGTATAACATCGATCCGATGCTTGGGAGAAAATAGCGGTGCAGTGTCAAATTATTTTTTCGCCATTTTCATCAAAACGCTAAGTACTACTCTTTCGTAAAAATAGCTCAAACAAAAATTGTAGAGCGTCAAATTATCTACAAAAAATGTATAATTTGGGCGAATCCATCTGGTTGAATTCAAGAGTGTTTTTGAGGAATCACATTTCAAAATGAAATAATTAAGGTTCTGCCAAAAGGGTGAAGCAAACGCTTCCCCGGTGATTTACTTGAAGAAATTAAGACAACATTACTTGTGAAATTAAACAGACACGCCACCCCCCGATTCAATTTTGCACTCCCCTTCCGCCCCTTCCGCCCCCCGAAGACATCTCCGGGGGCATTTTCCAAAATCACGGATCAAATTTAATAAAAGGCAATCCCGTTCCTTTCCGGCGGAAGACTCGACAAACCCCTCAAAGACTCCCCATAAAACTTCCATTTTCAACTCACCCATCAACAGAATTATGTATCTCCCCTCGAAGAATATTCTCTGGATCTCTCCCGCGACCTTCTTCCTCCCCAGCTTCTCCTCGTAGAAGATCATGAACATGGCCGACAGGGTGAGGATGAGCCCGTGGCCGACGTCCCCGAACATCACCGCGAACAGGAAGGGGAAGGTGACCACGGTGAAGGGCATCGGGTTCATCTCGCGGTAGTTGGACACCCCGTAGGCGTCTATCAGGGCCTGTAAAGCACCCAGGCTGATGCAGTGCGAACACCCACACTGCGTCACAGAAAGGGATTCCTCAGATTCCCCAGATTATCCGACAGAAGAATTCCTCCCTTCCACTAAAACTATTTCTCTTGTTTAAACTATTCACTAAAGAAATTCGCTTTCGGTTGTATTGCTTTAATTTTACAATTAGTTTTAAGTGATCGCTTATTTATTTGTATATTTTCAAAGTTTCAGTGGTTGCAAAACCAAACCTGAAATCCCTTAGTGAATTTATTAGTCCTGTTGAAAGTGGGTGGTTTCTCATTGTGCTTCATCACGATGATTATGGGATTGTTCTGGCTGTTGAACCTCTCCGCCGCCATGTTGAGTTTCTCCCTGATGAAGTAAATGTCGTTCTGGGGGAGCCAGCACTCCGCCGACTGGAACTCGTTGATCTCGTCCAGCTGCAGCATGTTCATCACGTGGTATATCGACTTCGACTTGAGGACCTGCTGCCTCCACTTGTCCACGTTCATCGCCGCCACCAGAAGAACTCTCCTGCGGTGGTCCAACGTCTGCTGCATCACCTGAAAGAGGGGAGGGAATTGCATGACAAGAATCTGCTGATCTTCACGAGTGAACCATCTATACGTAAAATCCCAGACTACGTCCGTCCGCGACTTCGTTTCGTTATAGTAAAATAATGAATGTTTGCATTCACCCTTATACTTTTCCTAATTAGAGTATCCCAAAGTCTCCCTTTCCACCTTTCTCACCCCTCACCGCTTTTTGGAAAAGCCACCCCTATTGAAAGCCCCATCCCTCAGATCACTGACCAACCCTGCCGGGGAAAAAGAAATCTTCTTTCCCAGATTTCCAATTCGAAAGATAAAACACCCACTCCCCTTCCCGCCAGGGGTTGCAGATAGAGCGCGGGAGGCCGGCAGCGGATTTCAGCCCTCTCCACCCCTCCCCTCACCCTCCCCCGGGGGAGGATTTCCGGTTTACCTGCTCCGTTTCCTTTATTCCTGTGACGGCCTCGTTCTCGAGTTCCTCTCTCCTCTCTTCGGAGGACGGGCACACGTAGAGGTTGCAATGGAAAGCTTTGCAGGCTTTCAGTATTTTCTCGTTGAGGGAGTCCCCCTGGCAGATTATGATGAAAACCGCCTTTTTTACTTTCACATCTGGTAAATTAAAAAGTTTTTTTTTTTTAAACCTTTTGCCAATTAAGCAAAGACAAAATTAAAACGCTGCCGGGAGCCCTGAAAATTATTTTCTGAGCCGGTTCGTTTCCTCCTGCGCGAATTAGTATAACAATTTTATATTTGGGGAAATTATAATTAAAAACACAAAGCGGGAATTTCCGAATTGGGGAAAAAAGGGAAGAATGAAACCTGAAGCTGCATTTTGGGGAAAAACTTAGTGAAAAAGCCGATTCAAAAAATAGTTTCATAATTTGGATGCAATCCTCTTCCGGGGGATTTAATTAATTTTGTATAAAGGTTAAAGCCCTTTTCAAAAACCTAATTAAGTTCTTAAGAGCGCGGCTTATAACTCTGAAAAGGGGTTTCCTTATCTCCTTTTATTTCCTCGATGCACCCCTCTCCGGCAACCCCCGAGGGCTTCCCCCTCACCTGTGTCCGGGTCGGTCACCATGTCGGAGATGTGAATGATTTTCATGAGCGCCACTCCGCGGCAGATTCTCCACACCAGAAGCTCGAACGCTTTTATCTTCTCCACGAGAATCACCCCCGTGGTTATTTGCAGGTGTCCAACCCCCTTTTCTATCCTCCTGTCCGGGTCAGACTCTCCCGGTCCTTCTTGCACCTCCTCGTCGAACACCTGCAACCAAAACCACGGTTAGCAAAATGCCGGAATTTAATGGGAGACCACACAAGGGTGGAGCAGGTAGTGACAAGCTACTCGCCAATTGGTTGTTCTGCAGCCAGGTACTCGCTTTCCTGAGGACGTGGTGCTGCTCTATGAGCTCCCCCAAGTTCCTCTTGAGGACGTCCACGCTTTTGTTCACGTTTCTAATCTCCCCGACCAGACTCTCCAGGTTCGACTCCAGCAGGAGCGTCTCCTTCGCTCCGGGCGCCGGCGGGATCTCCGTGCACTCTCTCAGCACCGTCGAGGACTTATTGATCTCCTCCTCCAGCAGACGAAGCTTCCTCTCCATCTCCTCGCATCTTCTGATGTCCGCCACGTACCTCCGCTGGTACTGCGTCACCTAATGAAAATCCGTCAGAAAGAGTACTCTCACTCGACCACAGGAGATTCACTGAGAAAAAGCAATCCCCATTGTATCCATCCATCACACCCCAGACATTGCATACACTCAAACTTCTACTGTATCTCCCCTCGAATTCGTGTGTTCCCCTTTCTCCCCGCATTGTTTCAACCCTTCCTGCCCTCCATCCCAGTCACTGTTTACTCAATCCTAACCTAAAAAAGTAAACAAACTCACGGATGCGTTCAAATCGCGGAATTCGACGAGGCCGATGTTTCCCAGCACCTCTATGCAGTCGAAGACGGTTTCCTGGCTGAGGAGGATCTGGCACAGCAGCATTTTCTCGCTCCTGAAGACCCCCATCCTGGGGAGGCCAAAACAAAGAGCAGATGCTAAATTAAACCGATGACTGGAACGCAGAATGGGTGAGTGGTGGCCAGTGCTTTGTTTCGAGTGGCCGCCAACCCCCGAGGCAGAAATTATGAGGGCAGAGGGTTAGGCGATTGGAACAAGTGGAAAGAAAAGTAATAAAAGAAGAAGGATGAGAGGGAGAGTGTCAAAATGGCGTGCATAGTTGGGAATTCACGTGAAGATGAAAAATGGGCGCGGGGGGTGCTCGTTTGCGTGAAAGTCGCCCCCTCGCACCCCTAATTTCTCTACAATACCCAGAGAAGGCGTTAAAGGGCTTATATATTAGCACAACATTTCCGGGAAAATTGTTAAGAGATATTTTCTAGAAAATTCTCCTGATTTTCACGGAAAAAATGTGCCAAAGTGATCAAATCTGTGGAGTCATTTCCTCATAAAACAACTTTTCTAATCGCCGCTTAAAGTAAAAAAATTCCGGAAGCAAATTTGTATTTAATAAAAATTAATTACTTCTTCTTTTTGTAAAAATACAAAATTGTCAGTTCGTACAAAATAAAAATGTGAAAAAACCATATCGACCATAAGCTAAGCATAACCTGATCGATTTATTTGTTTGTCTGCCTTTTGATTTGTGTTTATTTATTTACTTTTCTGTTCATTTATTTTTTCATTCATTTATTTATTTACTTTTTGACTTTGAATTTTCATTTACTCGCTTCTCCGTTAGGGTCGAGGGTATAAAATAAAATTATTTATATTTTTATTATATTAAAATTAAATTTACATTATAATAAAAAGTAAAAATAAAAGCTATTTCCTTTCACGTGTGCATGTTTATTTATCACTATGTATATCTATTAATATTAAGTTTTATTATTTTAAAATTAAATTATTAAAGTTTTGATTCGGAATATTCGGTTACTTTTGTTGTGTCAGTTAATGAATTCAACGAACCAATTAGAAAATTTTGTGCATAAACATCTTGGCTCTAGTGTTAATTTTTCTTTTACAGTTCCCCCAGCGAGGGCATGGCGAAGGGACGAACTACCAGGGATCGCCCAGGGGCAGATCAAGAGTGAGTATAACTCCTACTTTCGTAAGGGTTGAAGGGGTTGAACAGCCAAAAAGCAATCATTGCTTCTCTCGGCGTTTATACTCGGTTTGGTAATGAGTGTTTCCTTTCCACCATTTCTGTACTTCCGCCTTCATCTACTCATCTCCTGCATATCTCGGGGCTTGATTATTCCGTTCACGAGACGGCCACTTCCTCCCAGAGGAGGGCTTCGTTATTGGAAAACTCAAAGTTAAGTTTTGTAATTGTGTAACTTCCTTCGGCGACCCCTCTCAACCCAAACAATCGCTTCCCACTTTGTCTTTCCCGATTCCCTCCGTTCCTTCCCGTATTTTTCTTTCGGCTTTTGCTTATCTTTTCTCTGTAACTTCCGTCTCGGTTTTTCTTCTGCTATTGGAACCTCTTTCCTTCCGTTTTTCTTTGTTACTGAGATTCAGTTCCCTTTATCCCAGATTTCTTTGTGCTTCTTGCCTTCTTTCATTGTCGAAGATGGCTTCTCTTCACAAGAGAAGATCAGGGGATTGTAGATGGCAGCACTGCTCGTCATGTCAGAGCGATTTTATTTCATAAATTAATTTCAAAAAATATTAGGGAAATATTAATTTAAAAGTAATAAACTATTATTTTTATGCTTGTGAAACTTGAGCCTTTTCAGTTGAACACTTTTGAAATTTATTTGAGAACGCGAAGGAAAGGGAGGGATCTGAACATCGCGTGGGGGGGATGGAGGGGGGGGGGCAGAGAAAAGTTGAAAATTTCAGAAAGCAGAAAGGGTTTCGCTTTGTGCGAAAGAGAAAAAAATTAACTTTTTAAAAGGCGCATAATAAAATGAATTATTTTCGAGAGTAATTATTAAAAAGTTGGCGGAAAAGTTTCCGAGCGAGGATTTCCGCTCAAAATATAAAATGTATATATTGTTCCGAAAAATGAGTTACGCTAATGATGAACTCTGCACGGAGGGATGGTTTGCCAAAGGAGTTTCCCTGGTTTTCCCGGAAAATTTACTGGGGCGTTCGCAAAGGAAAATTTTACGGTTTTGTTCCACTCGCTATTCCCACTCTTCCTTTGACCAAGTCCCGGAATTGATTTTTCCACCATTCCTTCGTCCCCTCTACTATTCTGTGTTTTCCTAATTCCCACCTGAGTTTTCCACTTAATCAAATCACACTAAAAATGCTCGAGGACATTAAGAAAATATCATACTAATATATGAATCTCTTCGAGGAATTGTGTTCGTTTGTGTGTGTCCACCGTTCTTTGTTATTTAAGATCTAAAGAACCACCGAACCGATTTCGACCGGACTTTTTCCAAAAGATGCGCATTTTTCCAAAGAAGCTTCTGCGCTTTGTCTCATTTCTCCAGGAAATGAGCAAAAGAAAACCTGTTTAGGTTTCGGGGAAAAACCAGATAACATTACGAATTGCTTTCTGCTGTTCTGATGTTCATTTGTTTCTTTTGTCACTTTGAGTGGCCAAAGTGGCGAATTAAAGTGTTCGCGGTTATACATTCGGTTAAGTAATGGATATTATATTTCCTGAAATACTGAATGCATTATATTATTTGTGTATTAAACTTTTTTCATAATTTTTATGTAATTTTTAGCAAATTGTTTTTAGATTCAATAATAAATAGTTTGAGTGAATTTAGGATCAGTAGTTTTTCACATTTTCACAGAATTTGTTGTAGAATTGATACTTAAAGTTAGTATTAGATATTTAGAGTTTAGAATCTGAATAAACATGTCTAAATAGCAATTTAGAGATTGCAGGCAGAATTTAGAAGGAATAAAGGTGAATAACAGAATGAGTACAGAGAAGCAGAGTCCCAACAGGAGAGTGAAAGGCAACGTGAATATAGCAGAATTAGGAGTGGATTATGTATGAGTGAAATTATTATACTTCCACATGATTATACTGTAGAGTTGTTTTTTCCATAGATACAGTATATGCATTGTTTGTTCAAAAATTTTACTATAATATTTATAGTTAAGGGCAATGGGATTATCGAGGCGCATTCAGTTTTTCAGGAAATATATTGTCGTATCTTATGTTAAGATATAGATATAGATATAAATTCCCAAGCCCCCGCGAGGGCGTAGCCCCCTAGTGCAGAAAATAAAATCTCAGATTTATAATCAGTTAAATAAACAAAAAAACTTGCAAAAGTTACTCATAAAAAGATCTCATAATTTTGACAACAACAAAATATCCTCATATATATAAATATAAACAATTTATGAAAATAACTCCGTTTAAACTATCCATAGCTAAATATAACTCTCGAGGTTTTTCTTCAACCCTCTCGAATCGGAGAATCCCCCCTTCCGAAAAATATTCTTTTTCTTTTTTTTTTTTTTCATAATTTTCCAGTCTTGGTTTTTGAAGAAGGAAATAAAAGAGGCGAAGGGGGGCATGCGGGGGGGGAGGAGTGGGGGGAGGGGGAAGCTGCGGGGAACTGCCTCGTTATCTCCGGCCTCGAAAAACCCAAACTTTTATATTAACTTTGCCGTTAACGAAATCAAACCGCTGCGCTGATGAGAAGGGAGTGCTTCCCTTTCGGGGTTAAATCCACGGGAAAAGATAATTTTTATTTTTTATTTTGAATTTTTTCCCATCTAAGATGGGTCGCAAGGAGTCCTTCGTCCGTGTTTCCCCTTTCAAAAAACATCCGAGCCCCCCCAAAAAAATCCTTTCTTCTCGGGAGTTTAATTAAACTCGTGAAAATTCCAACCCGGAATGATATTAACAATTTTTCAATTAATTTCGCTGTTTTTTTTGTTTACCTTGCTTTTCCAAGCTTTCTTAATTAAATTTTCCACGAGGGGTTCGATGATCGCTTGACGAGAAATCTTATCGAATGCACGAAAGTAAACAATTATTGATATTTGGTGGAAAGGGGGGGGGTGGTGTCTTTCTCACCGCCTTCCTCGCTCTCGAACGCACCGAACGCACGTTCCTCTCTCGAGGAGGAACCGCCAAATTAATGTCTGCTCGAGATTTAAAAAGCTGTGCTCAGCCCTCCGCTCGGAATGGTTTTTGAATATTGAGAAAGCCCTCCCGCGAGGTTGAAATTTCTGGGGGAGAAAATGGGGGGGGGGGGGCAACAATATGGAATCGAACCGGGTTTTGACGCACTCCTTCGGAATTCTAATAAAGGGAGGCGAGGGCCTTGGAAGGGCGGCCTTTTCGTGTCGACAACACGCGGGTTTTATTTTTCACACGTGGTTCTCATGGTGATTGCCTTGCGAAAATATTAATGAGCAGAATCCTGAGAGCCGCTGCTCTTTCCATTTTTTTACTTCGCTTCTTTATTTTATTTATTGAAAATTTATCACTGATATATTTCCCGTATAAGATTAGTGTGGCGAAGTGACGCCACTTTATGGTAGTCTCGATTTATACAGCCAGAGAGTTATTATTATTGGAATTTCATACAGTAAATTAAACCAAATTTTAAAAGGGTAATTTTTCAAAAACAAATCTCATAAAATGTGCACTAGGCCTTCGTTTTACGTCGTACGGCTGGAAAATGTAAACAGAAATAATTATTTTTGACTGTGTTTTTGCATTGTATTGCATTTTGTTTTGTCATACTGTTAGTTTTTCATTGCGATACAGTATTTGTCAGTTCTGGTACATCACTGACTTAGAAATCAATGAAAATTAGTTGTTAGTTTTTACAATTTTTGGTTCTGTTTTGAATTAATCTGTATTTCCCTCACTTTACACGGGTTTCATAATGAGGAAACGCATCCTGAAAGCCCTGGGTCGCATTTTGCACGGTTTCTCCTGAAACACATCAGCCGTGTAAATCGAGGGTCGAGTGTATATTTCCAAAAATAGATTTCTAAAAACAAAAGCGCCAACAATACAATTTTTTGAACAATACTAATTAATAGTGAACAATTATTTAAATTATCAGAAGACATAAAGCTAATCAATTACCATAAATTATTAAGAAAAATAATTAAGAATAATTTAATAAACTGAACTACTGTCTGAAATGCTAAAACTTTTTCCTTAAAGCCTTGAGATAATCAAATGTTTTTGTTTAGAAATCCAATTCGCTTTATTTATTTAATCTCATTATGGAAGTTACATATTTACATAGTTTTTACTTTTTAGTCCCCTGCATAGTCGTTGTGATTATTAAATCGGTTTTATCATTTTTTTTTTTTGCTGAGAAAGAAGAAAAAAAGGGAACGAAGCTCGCATTTCACGTGACCCGCCATTTGCCTCACTCCTTCCGGTGTTGTCTTTCAAAAGGGACGATTTTCAGCAAATCGCTTTGCCGAACACAAACTGACCGAACTCGTTTTTATTGTTCAGTTCTCTGCCCTGAACCTAAGGAAAAGTTTTCCAGATTGAAACGTCACACTCATTAGACTTGCGATCATTCGATTATGTTGGCAGAACTTATCCCGAATGAACAACGCCCCTTGCGGACGAATGCGGAATCAGTGTTCATTGCCTCTATGTCATCGAAAAGTTATCCCATAACACATTGGCATTTTCTTTTACACTTCAGCACACGAGAAAAGAAATGGCGGCCAAAGAGAAAAAAATTCACCAGAAACAAATTCATTTGGGAGTAGAAAATGTAAATAAAATTCGCTTCGCCTCAAACGTTCTCTTGGAAATTTGACGTTGAGGAATCGAGGAAATCAAAGCCCGAGAAAAAAGACGAGTGGAAATGAAAGAGAGAGAGAGAGAGAGAGGAAAAGAAGGAAGAACCTCTTCCAATTTCATTTTACAAATTCTCTCTTTTTTATCGAAAAGAGTTGCACAAGCTGCAGTTCAATTGAGTTTAAGTCAGCAGCCAAAGGTCAGATGCAACGTGAGGAGTTGCTGATGGCGGTCCGAGAGGAACCCTAATTAAAGGAAGATAAATTAGGGGTAATTAGTCCGAAATTAGCGTTTGATGGGAGGGCGAAGGAAAAAATGACTCGAAAGAATTTTTCTGTGTTCAGGAATGTGTTTTGTGAAACAAAAAGGGAAGAGGAAAAAGAGAGAGAGAGAGAGAGAGAGAGAGAGAGAGAGAGAGAGAGCCAAGAAACGCAAGCGTAATTAAACTAGAGTGACTTTCACGTCACAAAAGAAGAAAAAAAATTTTTCCCACTTTTAATTCTCTTGCGTGAGATAATCATTAAAGTATAATGGAAGTTTTTCAATTGCTCACTCAAAGGCAACAAAAACAAGCCTTTTTTAAATTATTTTTTAATTGCGTGACAAGCATGAAAGTAAGAGTCTTTTACACGTTAAGATCGAGTGTTGGGTCAAACAGCGACAGAAAGGGTAGCGTACAACAGAAATTACATAAGGGGCACTTTTGAGAAGCAAAAGAACAGAAAATGGGATGAAAAAGTGGAATACAGAAAATACAATTTAAGCGGTCGAATTCTGAACATAGAAAACGCAGAATCTCGCTCTTAATTCGGGGGTTAGTCTTTCCTCCCTCTGATGATTCCTCCCTTTCCTTTGTCAGATAAACTGAAATGCGATTGCGGCCATGTTTGCGTGCAAACGAACGGCCCCCTCATTTTTTTATTTTTTATTTTTAATAAAAATACCCGGTAATTGTATTTAAAAAAAATTAAATTCGAAATGGAAGTCCTTTCCCATTTATTATCCTCCCGCGCTCATTTTTTAGTGGGCTGAGATTTTTTAATTAAAATTTTATAATTGAAAATTGATTAGAAATTTTAATTTTTTTAGTTTTCGTATTATTTCTGTTATCTGCTCGGAGCAGAGCACCAGCTGCGCTCACCTTCGCGCCCTTCCCTTTGTATTCGTCCTGTTGCCACAGGGTTGTAAAACCTCATTCGTCTTCCTGCATTTATTATTCGTCTCGTTGCTCTCGCATTATGCAACCCACGCTTTTCTCACGTTTTTTAACTTCCTATGAACTTTGAATTCGGTCCTAAAAACGTATATTTAGGAGAAAATATACTCTCAAAACAAACATTTCACCAAACAATACGATACAAAGACAACAAAAAATAGTTTTGGATTCGCATAATTGCGTTACCTCACTCTTTAGCTCGAAAACCATAGACACAAATTAGAAAGTTGTTCGTTCATTGAAATTAAATTTCACTCGGAAAAGCATAAATCAAAGGAGTGAGGTGAGAGGTCAAAATGACCGTCGAGGGCGGTTTTAAGTGGTCGTATTTGGCCTCCCCTAAAGTGTACGATTTTTTTTTCCTTAACGCCATTTCGACTAAGTTATACCACAGAATAAAATGAGTAACATTTAAAATAAATTAGTTTTTAATAAAATAAAAAATAAAATGTATAATATTTGTATATAAAATAATAAAAAATAAAACTCTGTGTACTTAATTTAATTTTTTTATTAAATGATTAAATTATCTCTATTTGAATATTAATTTATAATATTATAACTTACTATTATTTTTTTCCTTCCGTTTAGGGCAACCATGACAGTTCCAACATGTTTTGAAATATGTTGAAATATTTGTATACACAAATACAAATAGTTCAAGTATTTGTGATTACAGATTGATTAACTGCCAGGGTTGTAAGTGTGAAAGGGACCCACAGGTTAACATCTGGGCCCCTCTAACTCACTATTGGATTTATATTTATTGTATAATAATAATTTTTTTTATTTACTATTTATAAAATGTATACAGGGTTTATATTTATACTTATAATAATAACATAAATAAAATATTAATAAAAATATAAATAAATAATGTATGCTTACAAATGACTAGAATAAGTACTCCAATAATTAGAGAATATATAATAGACAATAATATAAATAAATAGAAGAAAATAGATTTGGATAAGACTGTGCTTTTCGGCCAATATGTCTCTCACTGCACGAAATACGAAGTGTGAAAATAAAACACCCTGGGCGGTTTTTGTGTCGACTATTTCACTCTGTCGTGGTGCTGTTTGCATTCAAAGAGGGCGGCAGAAACCCCAGCAACCCCCGCAACCCCCATCGGCCGGGACGAGGTCTTAAAAGGTCCGGTGTCAGACTGGAGGGGGGGAGGGGCAGATCCCTCGTTCACCGGGCCAGTGAAAATCGATTTGGGGAAGGAAAGGGTTGAAGAAAGGGGGAGGCGAGGGGAGAGTGATTCTGCATGTATTGTGGGGTTGGAGCTGTTCAATCGATTATCAAATTTTCAAATACATAAGCCAACTTTCCGAGTTTGGAAATGTCGTTTTTGAGTAGATGTTGTGTGATTGAGGTGGATTTATTGAATTCGGGATGACGGGAGATGAATAAAATAGTAAATTTGAGTTTCTCGGAAAATCCCAGAGAGTTTGGGACTTATATTTTATACCGACCCTTTTTCACCGGGCAGACTCTTAGAAAAGGGTGCAAAAGCAAATTGCGTGGAGGGTGTTTGAGCTTCCACTTGTGCATGTTTTTGTCTAATGTTGGCAAAACCCCGGGAAAAAATCAGGAGCATCACAAATTAAAGCTCCTTATATTTCCTCTCGAAATAAAAATGGAGGGGATAAAAAAACGATTCAAACCTTTTCCGCTTCATCTGTTTCTGAGAACCATAAGAAAAAGAAAATTATATTAATTTTTCTTGCTTGATATAATACGTGAAATGAGGAAAGAGTTTGATGCTGTAGCTATGACAACCATACTCTTCAATCGTTCTCATAATTGAAACACCGGTCAATCAATATTGTACAAACCACGCCTCAACCCTCGGCCTCCCCCCCGAAATCCTCCCCCGGTTTTCTTCCACCGCAAATTCACTTTCCCTCCCGAATTCCTTACAAACATAAACTGATTTTTGTTTTCTTTAGCGCAGCCGCCCTCAAATAGAATTTAACTCTCGTTTAACCGGTTTCTTCTGCTTTTTTTTTTCGAAATGTCGTTCATAATTCGATTTGGGTAGAAAGAGTTCTGTTCGGGGAGAAGGACGCTAAATGCATGGAAAGGCTGTACCTCGCAGAGTATTCGCTAATTACGTTGGGGCTCACCGGGGAGGTATTCGGATTATTTCTGTCTCTCAAAGGAATCAATTTCCGAAAATGTCTCACAGTTACAAATTTATTTTTCCTGAAAGGAGAACTCCCCCCCTCCCCCATCCGGAAAAATGCCAAACTTCTTGCCTTTCATTGCCGTGATTAAAAGGGTTTTACGCTTTGCATCACCCGGGGGGGTGGAAACGTTTCGGGGGAGATTCACGCATCCCTCCCCCCCCTTTTCCTCGATGTAATGTCAGCGTTTAATCGGTTTTTGGTTTGTCGGCCGACTCATGTGTCGTTTGATTGATGTCGGAGGTCACCTGTCTCTTTTTCGGTGGCGAAGTGACTGCATGCTTCGCACGTTGGGGGAGCCTTTCAATTTTTTTATAATCGGGCAGAACCGGATTTACAGGTTGGAATCGCTGACGGAGCTGATAACTTTGTTGTGAATGAACCGGTGGTGAAAGATAATTTTTCAACGCTGATATATGGCGGCGTTGAAAGTTTTCCGACGGGGGAATATTAATAAAGTTTTGTGTTTTTCGACGAAATTTTCGGTTTTCGACTTTTACAAGGTGAACTCCTGTTTCGGAAACGTTCGCGAATATACTTTTGCATTACATTTTTAGGCTTCGAAATTTTATTCTGCACTTAATATTATCCATTTAATAAGATAATATAGTGCTCTCAGCTTTATCAGTATCAGGCAGTCTTGTATTCTTCACCTCTTCCGTCTTCTTTTAGTTCGTGTGCTGTTGAGACTTCCATCCCAGACACTCCTGCAAGCAGTGAAGAATTTCTCAGAGTTGATTGGTTTAAAAATTTCAATTAAGAAACCATTTTAACGTTACTCTTTCCTCCGCAAAGAAAAATAGTCCAGTGAAATCAGCTCAAAAATCAGTTAAGTAAATTCCTAAGAAGCTAAATATTGGTGAAATTGTTCACAGTATAAATTGCTCTCTGAACTGAGAAGAGACAAAACGTTGCAAAAAAGTCCTCTTGACGTTTAAAAGCAAATGTTAAATTTGTGCGATGACTCGAAGGAAAGGCAGCCAATGCAAAGGCTCACTTTGAAAGGCAATCAGGGGAATGAAACGTCACGGGGCGGCTGTTGACGAACGAAACAGTTCGAAATGCGAAAAAAAGCAAAGGTGGGAGACAATGGGCCGTTAATGGAGGAGGGAAAGAGCGAAATCTCAAAGGAGCGGAGCTGTCAGTCCGAAGACACAGCCTCAGAAACGCTGCAGAAGGCTCCTCGGGAAATGGCTGACAATTCGCCCGTCTGCAGCTTAACCGCCTCGAAAGCTCCATTTCCTTTTTTTCTATCATTTCCGCTTTCCCTCCCCAATTTCTTCATTAAAATCGGAGGCCACCTCGAGATTTTTTTTATATTTCCTAGAGAATCAAAATGCAATAGTTGATGAAATATTTCCCTCGGGAAAAGACGAACAAAGCGAGGACGTGATGATGGCGTAATTGAGACAGTTATTCTTTTGATTGAGAACAGTTCTTCCGTTCGCTGATTCCGATTCTCAAGATTCGATTAAAACCATTTCGCAGGAAAACAGCTTCTTCAGGTTCCGAATTACTTTTCTTTAGAGCGCTGAAACAAGCAAAAACGCATCATATTATTATATAATTATATATACAAATTTTTGTTCCCTTTCTGTGAATATTAAATGACAGAAATTTCCTAAATTTAACCCTTTGCGGTCGTATATCTACTCTCAGCCATCACAGTAAGGAACTATACGAATATATACGAATCTTATACTGTATGCATTCCTATATCAGTTTATACTTTTCCTCAATTTCTATTAATTCCAAAGAATATTTTCTAAATTGTATTTATGAGTAATTATAGATTCTCTCTTGTTAAAATATGACTAAATATTACTGAATATTATGTAAATGTATCCCTGCTCTTTCCAAAGAAATTAATTCCGACCAATAGATACCCATACACAAATTTTATACGACCGCAAAGGGTTAATATCGAACACCCTTAAAACTCTCCTACAATTTGGCGTAACTCAAAGCATTCAAATCGAAAAGCTCACAAGGCAAACGCGCATTTCTCTTGAAAAAAACCCCGCCCCGTTTTCTTCTTCTTCCGTTTCCGGTCTCGTAAACGTAGTTCGCAGTTATAAAAAAAAAAACAGGCCGCCGACAAACGCTTCCTTTTGTTTGTTTTCGCCTCGTAATATTCAAAATAAATAAACGTTTTCGCTTTCTGGAACGCCATTTGAAAAATTAATCAGCGCTCGTCCTTAATAAATAAATATTAAATAAAAAAAAAAGAGTGGAAGGAGACGAAACGGGGGAGGAGAGGGCGCCGGGGGTGAATTTTCGGAGTGAAAAGACCGGATTATGTTCATTGAATTCGAGGGGAGGGAGGGAGGGGCGGGGG